>JAQGBI010000068.1:0-36406 GCA_034698325.1 Sminthurinus elegans | reverse complement strand
ATTATATTATTATTACTGTGTGTGTTTAAGTACTCTTTACAACAGCGAACGCGAGTAATTTATCATTTTGTGCTATCAATCCCTTGTCGTTATTACATATAAAAAAAATAAATAAAATATTAAAGCTCATTCCCACAATATTATGTTTTTTTTTCAAATTTTATTTAAAATATCATTGATAAACAATAATAATATTACAGATACCAGAAAATTGGGAATGTCCTACCAATGCTTTTCATGTTGGGAGAAAAGCTCTTTATGATTTATATCCATCCAAAGTGAGAGAAAGAATAGAATCTATACGTAAAGAGAAGGAATGGGATCCAACTCTACGATCTACATTGGCAGCTTCAACCCGTCGTTTAAGTGCTGATAATAATAATAACAATAAAGATTCAAATAATTTGATTGAAAAGTATAATAAGGAAGAATTGGAAGCTCAAGTTGAATTGTTGTCTACATTGGATAAGAAATATAAAGATCCTGGTCCTATCCTTGATTGTATCGTTTGGTTTGATGGTACTCTATGGAAAACATCTCTAGTTTTGTATAATGAAGGGGAAGATTTAACTTCATCTTTAATACTTGGTGAATATTCTCAAACACAAGAATTTGGTGTTCTACTTCAAGATGATCAAATGTCTGTCTCTGTCAACGTCTGGGAAGATGGAAATAAATTAGAGATAGTTGGTATGTGTGGTTCACATGGTACTCACGTGGCCTCAATTGCCTCTGGAAATTTCCCAGAAAACCCAGAATTAAATGGAGTTGCACCAGGAGCACAAATTGCTTCATTTTCTATTGGTGATAGTCGGCTTAATACTATGGTATGTAAAAATAAATAAATAAATAAATTTAACAAGACACAAGTTTTTTATTATTTAATACACAATATTCTAATGTAAAATGTACACAGATTATAGATTATATAATAATATAATATGTATTACATAACTATATAATATATTGTGTTTATTTATTTTGGTAAAATAAAAAGGAAACTGGAACAGCTTTAGTGCGTGCTATGGCTTGTATAATGAGAAATGCAAGTAAATATCATGTCATTAATATGAGTTACGGCGAGCATGCTCATTGGTCCGCTCATGGGCGTCTTGGGGAATTAATGAAGGAAGTTGTTGATAAATACGGGCTTTCATGGGTTGTTAGTGGTGGCAACCATGGGCCTGCATTATCTACTGTTGGTACTCCTCCCTGGACCTTAGCTAACACTTTAATAGGAGTTGGAGCTTATGTGAGTCCTGAAATGATGACGGCAGAGTATTCTCTTCGTGAAAAACTCCCAGGAATGCCATATACATGGTCTTCACGTGGGCCCACTCCAGATGGAGATTTAGGAATTAATGTTTGTGCTCCAGGTATGAATAAATAACAGATTGATAATATATTATGTATGTCAATAATATTTAAATATGAGGAAGAAATGCTTCCATACATTTGATGTATTAATTATTTTATATTTTATATAGGTGGAGCAATAACGTCCGTGCCTGGATTTACATTAAGGAGTGCTCAGCTTATGAATGGCACGAGTATGGCAGGTACATATTTCTGATTTTCCACATCATCATCTCAGATTTACATACTCAAATCAGAAGCAAGAAATATTATATAAAGAGGGCTTACAAAACTTTTTATAATTGATTCTGATAACTTTTGTATATTTGTATTTTCCAGCACCACATACGAGTGGAGTAATTGCATTATTGTTAAGTGGGGCAATGGCCAAAAAATTTGAATGGTCTCCCTTTAGTGTCAAAAAAGCTCTAATGAATGGCGTAAGTTTATTTTAAAAAGTTGTTATTTGCTAAATTCAATGTTATCCCAAATCTATTCAATGTACATGTGAACATATTTTCAATACAAATTATAGTAAATTATAGTAAAAATTTTATACAAATCAAGTTAATATTGGAATATTTACATTACAGGCACATTTTTTACCAAAAATTGAAACGTTTGCACAAGGAGCTGGTCTTGTACAAGTAAAAAAAAAAAAAAAATTAGAATTATAATTTATAACAAAATAAAAGTAGTTCAACATACCCAATTTAATAATGATACTATATATATGATGTATCTCACATTACTCACTATACTGTTTTTTTTTTTGTTTTTATTCTAAAATTTGTAGGTGGAAAAAGCTTTTAATCTATTAGGTACGTTTAAAGATGACTATACAGTTTTTTTTTGTATAACAACAATAATTGAATGTTTTGTTATTCATTTCTATTTTTTTGTTTATATATATATATATAGAGTCGTATTCTAAGAGTATTGAACGTGATGTTCGCTTCAACATCTCTGTAACATCATCAGGATTACAGACAGGATGGCCATTAAAAGGAATTTATATCAGAGACCCTCAAATTCACACAGCAAAAGAATTTTCAGGTAAATAATAAATAATATAAAAAAATGAAAACTAATGAAAGGAAATATAAAAGTATACATAAAATTACTAGTATGAGTGTGGAAATTACACCTATATTTTTTATTCTACCCTATTTTAGTTTCTGTGGATCCAGTATTTTTCAAAGATGATACTATGGAACCAGAAAAAAAGATAGATTTTGTAAGTACTAATGGTATTATGCATTATTATGTTTTCATTTTCAAGTACATTTACAGAAGTTCATATACACATTAATGCATGTACATACATATATATATTATATTACATTGTAATTAATAATAGCATGAGTCGTCCATGAATGAAATTGTTTCTTTTGATATTTTACTAGCGAATGAATCTATTATTATGTGGTTCTACACCATGGATTCAAGTTCCAAAATTTTTTGATCTTGCCAATATGCAGCGAAGTTTCAATGTCAAAGTTCAACCAGAGGGATTATCGACTGGTGTACATTATTCTAGGATTGATGCCTTTGACGTTAATGATGTTTCAAAGGGTCCTGTATTTACGGTTGATGTTACAGTAATTAAAGCTGCTCAAGCTCTTACTACTCCATATTTCCGACCTACGTTAGAGGTAATTGACTTTTTGTACTTAATAATATAATATTTAATAAATGTGTAGTGATCAATAAAGTATTACCTGACTATTTGTAGCAGTATGTATTTACTATTATGTATATTTAATGTAATAAACAAATTTTTATTCCAGTTTTCAAATGTAGTGTATTCTCCTGGAGATATTCAACGATATTTTGTAACAACACCAAAAGGATCCAGCTGGGCATCTCTAAATTTACGATTGTTGAGTGGGCAAAGTTCTTGTCGTTTTGTTATTCATTCAATGATTTTACATGGTGGACATAGTTGTGTCACGGAGGAATTTTATAAAATGGTTAACCTTCAACCCTCTGAAGAAACTTCACTTGCATTCTCAGTCACAGAAAATCGTGTACTAGAGCTAGTCATAGCTAGGTGGTGGGGTGAAACTAGTGAACATGCTACTCTTTCATCCGTATTGACTTTTAGAAGTTTGACAGTCAACAAACAAGAATTAGTTATGTCTGCTGGTGATGCCTATAGTAAACTATTAGTAACAAATTCCTTTTCAACCGAGGAAGTTTCTCCAGCTATTACTCTCAAACAACAAGTTCAACTTCTTAGGCCAACTGATGTAAAATTGAGTGCTCTCTCTGAACCTAGAGATGTCATACCTAATAATAGAGGAATATATGAACTCATTTCTACTTATAATTTTACACTATCACGTTCTACGGAAATTACTGTAAATTGGTACGTTTTTTTTTTTTAAAACATCATAATGCGAATATTAAATTTTTTTTAATTTTATTTCTAATGAAAAGTGAAACAAAGTGTGGTAGTAAATAAATTAGACTAAATTTAAAAAACATTTGTGTATAATATATATATATATATATATATATTTGTTTTACTTTTTATTTAGTTCGCTCCTTGGTGATACATTGTATGAATCTGAGTATGAAAGTCAACTATGGATGTTATTTGATTCGAACAAAAGGTATATTAATGCTGGTGATGCTTATCCTCATAAGGTAATAATCATATAAAATCTATTTTTTTTTTATACATTTTAAATTCATAATACACAAAATGACAAAACAATACAATTTAAATAAAACACCTAAATGAAATGTGTTATTATTGGAATTTTGAACAGTGGGCAACAAAATTGGAAAAAGGAGAGTACATTTTAAAACTTTCTATTCGTCATGAAAAACGGGAAGCTTTAGAAAAATTCTTATGTGCTGGTGGACAAGTAAATGGAAATTCAAGTGGAATACCCTGTTGGACAGGTGATAGTCAAGTACCTGTTCTACCACTTCTTTTGAGCATGAAACTTCCCTCAAACATCATATTAGATGCTTACCAATCTTTGTACGATGTACAAGACTACAAACCTTCAAAAAAAGCAATTAGTTCAATCGTTCTGAAAAAGGAATGTAGTGTGAATGTCTTTGTGTCCACTGCCATCAGTGATAAAAGTATGAAAACTCTACCTGGAAGCTCGACCCTTTATTTTCAAGGAACTTATACCCTTACAAAAGATGAACAAGGTAAAAAAGTTAGTAGCATGTCAGTGAAGGTTTGTATTCCAGAACCTTTAGCAAAAGGAAAACCCATAGCTGCCCCTACAACTAAAGGACAAGAAAAAACAAAACTGGAAGAAATGGATGAACAATTGAGAGATATTTCAATTAATTGGATGTCAAAGTTACAACCAGAAGATTCGAAAAAAGTGTATGAAGAATTAAATTCTAAATATGATTCTCATTTGCCATTACATGTAGCACGATTAAATTACTTAGATAGCAATAGCACAACATCAACTACTGCCACTGTGTCATCAACGACGGATGAAGAAAAGAAAGGACCTCTAAAAAATCGTGAAACACTTGAAGAAATAATAAAATTAAGTGATAAAATTCTTTCAAATGTGGATAGGCCAAGGTATTTTGTAAAAGTTGTTTTTAAATATATCAAATAATAATACTAAAAATTCAGTCATATAATATTATTAGACATTACATAATATAATATTATATAATATATTCATCAGTTTATATAAAAGTATTGTTTACATTTGAGTTTTTAATGTCTTTTGTCATTTACGTAAAAATTAAATTGAATTAGATATGTATATATATGTATTTAAAATGTTCATTTTTTTTTTTTGCGTTTTTTATTTTAGCTTATTAGCTTATTATGGAACAAAATCAAGTGCATCACAAATTCAAACTGATGCTGCTAAAACAAAACAATTGATGGATAAACAACGAACTGCTGTTATTGAAGCTCTAGTAAAAAAAGGTACTGCATTGGCGGAAATGTCCAAGATTGAATCAAATCCAAACCTTCCGGAACAACTCGACGAAATCCTTCAAGATGTCAATAAATTTTCTGAAATTACTGATATCAGAATATTAGAACTCTCAGTGCAACATGCCCTTAGTCGTGATCATTATGGACGAGCTCTACGATATTTATACAAACAATTGGAGGCGGACTCATCGAAATGGACAGCCGAAAATGATTCTCGGATGATTGAACTATTTAATGTAAGCATTTACATCTTTACAATATAAACGTGTAAATGGGGAGGATACATATGAATTTTTTTCGTCGTTTGTTAATTTGCTTGAAATCGAGTAATAATAATAATTATTATTAATATTTATTGTAAAAGGATCATGTGTATCTATGAGACGTATACATTACTTATTACTTATTCTATTATGCTTCTTTCTTTGTAGAAACTCGGATGGAAAATGTGTACTTGGAATTGGGAGACGGTCGTTGCGCATCGATACCCCAAAGAATTCCGACCATTCTAACTTCATTTAATTTTTCAAGTTGAAAGCTGCTAACCTGGAACAGAAGAAGAGACATTACAAAACTTAAAGTAAAAAAATATCATTATAAAAAAAAATACCAAAATAATTCTAAGAATGATGATTTACAGTAATTTTTAAGCAAAGTGAAAGAAATTTTGATACGTTGCAAATTTTTTTTAGCAATCGTTATTTTGTGATTTCACTGTTTGTGTAATAATATGTTTACAAATGATGAAATTTTTTAAATTAAACTATTCAAAGGAACTCAAAGTGACAAAATATTTCATATTGAAAATAATAATAATAATCGAAATGATACAAATTGTTTCTAGAAAAAAAGTCAAAATTTGATGAATTAATTAAAATTACTCATTATTACAAACTTATAATGAATTTACAATTTACATACATGTATATAAAACTTACTTGCTTAAAAAACCGTACTGATTATGATAAATTACAAACAATAAAAAAATATGATGTGCTATATACATAATGAAATCATGAAATTGCATAGCAGTATCAGTGAATATCAATTACCTATACATAAATGCAGTATGAAAACTCAAAATGTAATAATATCATAGTTTCTTCTATGCACTTGACAACTTGTATTGAGGAAAGATAGTTAGAATTGGAGCCGAAAATCCAGCAAATTTTGCTATTGATGGCCCTGTAAGTATAATTCAACATTCATTCATTAAACCTTTTTTTTTTAAAATACTATTTAAAAAAAAAATTAGAACATTAGAAATCCTACAACTCCATTTTTCCAAGTAAAATGAGTTTTATATTAAAAGTATAACCTTACCAAAATTATGAGTTGGTGATTTTTTATCATTGAGAGCGGTGGTAAAACAGTCACAATATTTGTTTTGTTAGTGTCAATTATAGTGTTATTATGAAGGATTTTCTTTCCTCCGACTATATGAGGATTTCTACATCCTTTGCATTTGCATAAATTTGTGTCACAAACATTTTGTTCTACATAGCACGGGCAGCGTTGTCCACAACACGTTAACGTTAATTTTCCAGAACTTGATGAAGATATACATCTACAACCTCCACGTTTTGGAAGTCGTACCTATATATAGTCGTAATGTAGTAAAAGCAAGTAAGTATTATAATATTTGTTGTTTTACACAGTTTAAACAGTTTTGCTTAAAATTTAAATAATAATCGTTGTTGTACATAAATTCATGCATATTCATAATTATAATTAATGAGAGTAAAAAGTACAAACTTTGAGTTTTTTTGCAGGTCCATTAGTCTCATCCGCTCTCACTACTTTACCGACAATGGAAAATGTTGGATGATTACTAAATCCATTTTGGGATATAGTATTAAACTGATTGGGAGTAAATCCAGATTCATTACTGCTATTACTACTACTACTAAGGGAGGATGCGACGTCTACTATTCGTATTGTTCTGTTGATTACATTATTTTCTGACCACATTTTAATTGGCTGAAAATGAGGAGACATTGGTGGTGATAGAGGATGATTGTTCAATGCAGAAGACCCGTCATTTTCTGTAAGATTTCAGTTTTTTTATAGAAATTACAGTTTTAGAATATTTCCCTGTATTTTGTGTGTATACATACTTACTTTATGAAATTATAATACGAATAATATATGGAATATGCGTATATATCTTACTCAAAATATATTCCGATCCACAATTATTGTTAGTGACGGCTATCGGAGTGAATTCTTCACTATGATCTTCTTCTTGAGTTATCCAAATGGATTCATCAGATTCCTTTACGGATTGTTGGGTTGTTTTGGTAAAAATGAATAGTTTTTTATCAGTATAAAATACTATCATCAAAAGCATGTGCATAAAATAGATGCATCTATTTCAAGTCTTACATTATATACAGGTATTTCATCTGTCTCAGGGTCACTCAGGGTTCCTTGATCTCTGATCATGGATTCTTGGATAATATCAAAAAGTTGAGGGTCAGGGGCGTCTATATCGTCGGAACGCATGAGAAATTCGCAATAGGCTTTTCACAGAGAAAAATAATACACAGTCACAATTAGTTTTTACGTAACGCTAACGCTTAAAGTAATAAATAATACTCATTACTAGAACATCCATGTCGCATACATTATACACAAAACACAAATAAAAGGTTAATTCAATTACTGAGAAGCAATTACATTTGTACGTAGATAAGAAACAGTTTAGTGTCTTCTCATGGATGTAAATTTCATCTGGGTGCTCCCTTTCAGCACAATCTATTCACATACAATAGAGTTTTCAGATTTACTTTCCATTTTAACCCATTATTTGTTATCATATACAAATGAACCAAATAATTCTAATTATTATCTAATTAATTAAATGAATGAAACAATTACTGCTGCATATTGCTAATCCAGATTCTCCTTGATCCTGGTCTGCTAGTTCTGGAGAACTCGTCCTTGAGAGAACGAGGAGACTGTCAGGTAGAGTATTACATGAGTGGCAAATGACAATGTCTCTCAATCTCCTTAAATTAACTATGAAATCACTGTCAATATCACTGCTTAACAACAGCTTTTGAAATAATTCGACAAACTTAACTTTGGACGAAAGACTTGCCATGGTGTAAAATGTCTAATGTCAATGACCGAGTTTGTATGTACATGTGTATATGGTTGATATTTCCATTTATATATATATATATATAATATAAGTATATGACGTTTTATTTTACAAAAATAAATTGATGTCTTTAAATTTCAATTCGTAATTATTTTGCATGAGTGCTAATAATATATTTATTATGCGAAGCAATAATAGCTCAACTTATCAAACTGACAGAATCTATAGAATCTGAATCTCGTATTGAAGAATTTTTTTTTTCTAATGTCATTTCGAATGAGAAAAAAAACAAACGCCGCAAATGCTTTGAAAATTCCTCTTCCCGGCAGTGTAAATCCACAATAAAAAATATCAAAGTTTTAGTTTAATCGCTAGTTAAACTAATCTGTACAAAATGTGTTACATGACAAAACCTGTTAGTCAAAAGTCAATGCTTTATTTAATACGACGTACTATGCAATATGTGTATAACATTGAAAATCTACATGTAAAATGTAAATAATGTGCTCGTAGCTCGTACTATGCTATATAACCACAACCCACAGCAAGAGTTTATTCCTATCTTGTAGTCAATTTGACAGTAGGACTTTTCATATCTCGAGTTCTATAATATTGTACGAATACATCCGAGGATTTTTTCGGGAAAACCGACAACGAAACGTTTTGTTGTTATCACATGTATTTACCACTTATATGCAGACATCAAAATATTGTACGGTCTTTGTACTTTGTACATTTTGATTACAAATTGTTAATTCGGGATTCTACAGTTTTGCTTAATTTTTTTTTACTCTGTGATTTTAATACAGTGCATTGTGTGATGAAGAGACAGTGTAATAATAATTTGATTATTCCATATTCCATCTATTACTGGTAATTTAATTGATTGTTTTGTTATTAGAGTCACAGTCTAGCCATTATCGACATTTCTCATTTGTCATACGTCATGAAAATTATGGATATTGAAGGTATTGGTATTTGGCATGTAAAATATTCTGCATCTGCATGTACAGTATATTATATACAGTAATCAATTCTGTAGACATCTTTCAAGCCAGACGCCAGACAGTAAGTTGTTGTTGTTTTCTCTTTTCTTTCTTTTTTTGAAGTTGACAAAATTGACATAGGTTATTTGTTACTAATATTTCTAATTTCTAAACAAGCATATTGACAAGTTATTGCAAAATCTACATATACCAATATATTTCACATTCACTCATTCCTCATTCCACAAGTCCAATCCAATTCCAATGGAGATACAAAAATACAAACAATACAAATACATGTGGTAAGTTAGTTGTTGGTTGATTATATTAGTATCAGTTAACGTGCTCACGGACTTTGTGTTGGTGTTGTTTTGAATTTGAACGTTTTAAAATCATCCTAATGCATAATGCATATGAAATATACAATACACATAATATGGATATAGCATTTAGTATATAGTATTTAAAAACGTGCACAATCTATATTTACTATTTACTACTTTTTTTTTCTCTCTAGTGTGGAAATTTTTAACAAGGTTCCTCTCCTTTGAATTTTTGAGAAATTAAATGGTATAGTTATTAAATTGTTTACAAATTATTTAATTTTTGTATGGAGGTTATGTGGATTATGGATGAGAAATCAGAATGTGCTTAACACTGAGCACTGAGTTCTACTCATACAAAACATATGAAACGTCATACCCATCACATGCAATTAAAAATTAAAATGTGGGTGAAAGTACGGAAAAATGATTTAATGAACCAGGCATGCAATCGCTTGCATATTTTGTATGTAATTACTTGTAATTTAGTAAAACTCAACAAAATTTCTATTGTATTTAGAGTAAAACCTTGTGAATTTTACTATTCTAAAGAATGCTCAATGTTCAATGCACATAATAATATATAAAAAAAAACATTGATGCTCATACTAACTGCGTGCTAAAATTCTGGAAAAGGGAGTGAGAAATGGCATGTGACAGTCAAGTGTCAAAGTTTTCTTTATATTTCAATATGTTTATAATGCGTGATGACTGATGGCACGAAAGTGATGAGAGACATGTGAGAAGTGAGAAGAAGTAAATAAGAAAACATTCTACGCACTTGAGAATGTTTTTACTTTTACTACTTCCATACTACGTATACATACAGTTGACAGTAGTCTTTCTAACTTTTATCGCAAGTAAAGTTTTTGAAAAAAACTAGTAAGAAGCACATTTGTTGAGTTTTGCTTGTTTATAGGGAAAAGAAAAAATGCTTATCCATCTTGTATCTTGCATGTACACATATGAGATTCATATTCCCCGTGTATACTTGTGTACTTGTAACATTAGATGAACTACGAACTAATGAATTTGTTGACAATTGATAGCATTTCTTTTACTTTTTCCTAATTTGTCAATAATTAAGGAAATTATAAATCAAAAAATGTTGTGGAGCTACTATATTTTTTTGATAAATGTCATGGCATGGGTAAATACCACATCCATTAATGAACTACATACATATACATAATGATATATGTAGAAGTTTGGAGTTTTTCTCTCGTGGTAAAAGTGATAAATAGCATAATATTTTATGTATATATAGCGAATTCATCGTATTAGAACGTGCACAACAGTAAACAAGTTGCTTACCTAAATACTCTCATCAGTTTTTCGACTACATCTCTTCATAATGATCATGTAAGAGGACTCGTGTCACACGTACGTCGTAAACCGTATTGTGTATTGTACATTGTATTGTGATGATTAGTAAATAACTTAAATAGTTTAAATATGTACCAAAAAAGTGTGTATGTACTACACATACATATGTGTATTCCCCCGGATCACTGATAAAACGTATGTGCAGTAGTGTCAAAGACTTTTTCTCCTGTTGTGTTTTCTATGCATGTATATTATTTATTATTGTATCAAGTCAGGTAGCAAAAATGGAAATGTTGTTGGCAATAATTGACAAAGACAACCATCATAACACGTAATACGCGTATGTATGCAAGTATTAGTAATATACTATGCACATGCTGATACTTTTTGAATGCTTGAACAGAATTCAGTATTCCAAATTCCAAGCTGCATAATAAAAGATATAATATACACATGTGAACATACTTTCATGTGTAAATGCTGATGAGACAAAAACAAATATGTTTAGTATAATAAAAAGATATGAAAAATACAAATCGTGTAATATTTTATGTGTCCAAAACGTTTCATTTCGAATTCCGAATGTAATAAAATGAATGTATAAATAATAAATAAAAAAGCTTGAACAAGTTTGTTGTTTTGTTTTGTTTTTTTTTTTTACGTAAAAATTACAAACAGTCATAATAATATTATTATTATAGCTTTTTTAATCACAAGTCTTGAAAAAAGGATTGCATTTTTGCATTATAATAATTATATGTCTCTCGGGTTTTGGTTTGAGTAAAATAATGTTTTTCTGGAGAGATTACACATACATATAGTACATAGTAGTAATAATAATAATTGTGTACGTACATATTATATAATAGTAACATTTATATAGGTTCATATACATATACAGAATAAAATATATGATGATTGATAAAGTTTATATATAACTTTTTAAGTACACATTTTATGCATTAAATATTAAATATGATGCTTTTACTGCATACAAGCGATTTTTTTTCAAACTTCTAGTTATAAGTATTGCTACATTATTGCGTAAATATTTTGTATATATATCTTTTGTTGTGGAGATAGTTTAAGTACGTTTTCATTAAAGTTTGTAAAGATATAATATATGTATATCATATTTTTTCAGTGTACATGTATGTATGTATATATACATAATATTGATAATAACTATTGATAATTATTATGTACATTTGTGCATGTCAATAGTATATATAGTAGTATAGTAGCTAGTAGCAGTATAGTGTAACATTACTATAGTATATAATATAATATATTAAATATATATATTTTTATGTAAACATCTTATATAACAAAATACTGAAGTATAAACAGTAATCAGTAGTGATATGAATTATATTTTTTGTTCCAGTTAAATCTGGAATGCAAGATTGTCAAACACAACCAAAGCTGGTTTTGTCATTTGTCGATTGTTGTTATGATTAGAACTAGTATTAGTGTTAGTATTAGTATTAATATTGCTATTATTGTTGTTGTTCAGTTCTTCGTAGCCGCTCTCATCACTAATATTATCGGCTTCAGCGAATTCCTCATGGTCCTCATGTTCCTCATGTTGGGAATCTGAGTCACAGTTCACGGGGTCTGAATTACTACTTCCTTGGTCGTCACAAACGTACATTTCATATGTTTGAGAATAGGAATTAGAAAGATTGGAAAGACGATTGGAAGTTGTAGGCTCTTTTACATTTTCTTCTTCTTCCAATTCCACCTGTTCTTCTTCCTCTTCCACTTCTAGTTCTTCTTTATCTAGTTCTTCTAGATCTTTTTGTACTGAATCTTCTGAAATGTCTTGAGTTAAAGAGGTATCCATCATATAATTTGAAGGTTCCTCCAGTAGTTCTTCTATCGACGTTAGTTTTGGGGCAGATCTAGAAAGATTGCAATTTAAAATTTAAATACAGTTTGTACATACTCCAATCTTTAAATGAAAAGGTTGAACAGTGATCAACGACTGAATATAATCTAATCAATAATATCTCTATGTGCGTGAACTGAAGGAAAAATCTCACCTGGCTTTTTCAAGCGGTTGTTTATAATTATTTTGTGAGTTAATGTGAAGATAATTGGTATAATGATTTTGTGACTGGTATAAGCTCTGGACGATGGAAAGTCTTGCATTTTGACGTAAGATTTTCTCCCTTCGAAAGTCAAAGAGAGCTTCTGCAAGGCGATTCCTTAAAGTGTTGGCAAGCATAACTGGAAACGAAAGGAGAGAACAGAAAAAAACATAAAGATTAAGCTTTGCACAATATATGTATCACGGAGAAAGTATTGGAGAAATGGACATTACAAGAAAGAAATGCGTTGTGCTTGTCTTTGTTCACTTACGTGCTTGCCGATTTTCGCGGCATAATACAGCATGACACCTTAGTTCTTGTTTCAGCTTTCTTCCTTCATGCCTAAAATAAATATTGAAGAAGAAACAGACGATTTTTAGAAAAAATGTTAGATACTTCAAAATTATGACTGTGTACAGACTACAGACCTACCATCTTAGTTATCAGCACGCTTGAATTTTGAAAATATTTTAATCTAGTATAGCTGAAATATTATGACAGTAGTAAATTGAAAACATGACAGATTGACGAGGAATCACTGTGCACAAAAATCATCACTGAAAGTTGTAATGAAGTGCTATCGAATATATATATATATATATATATATCAAAAACTAACCTATAAATCCAACAGAATAATTTAGGATAGTCTTGAGGCACACCAGTCCAGGTTAATCTATTTGACCTAAATAAGATAAAAAAACGCACACATAATATTATCACATGTTCAAACATAACATATGATTTTTACACAAATATGATAGTTGTGTAAACCAAGATAAACGAGAATTTGTGCATTGTGTATGTTTTAAAACATTTTTTCATACCAATATTCCGTTAGTCCGTGTTCAGTGGTCTGAGCTTTGAGTCCTTGTGGACTAACAGTTACTGTCATTTTGATTGAGCCTCTTCCGCTACTGTGATTTCTCCATAAAGCCGATGCGGGTCTCTCCAAACATCCTAATACATAATGAATTTTGTCACATTTTATTATCAATTATTACACATTTTTTGATGTTGAATGAATTTGAAACTATATAAATATTATGTATTATGTAACATATATATTCACAACTTTAAACTAAAAATAATTGCATAGATATGCTATTAATATTATTCTGCTTTTGATTTATTTCCCGAACCTTCAGTTTTCGCCCAAGAAGTCACAACATTTCCCAAATAGATAACTTTAAGAGACGGATCTTCATTTGTAATGTCAACGGAATCACGTTTCAAGATTCTTCTGAGGAGTCCCAGTAAAATCCCCCTCTCACCAATCAATGACTGATTTGGATATGTTGAATTTTCTGTGACTGTATTCGTCATATTAGCACAACCGTTGTTGATATGATGATGATGATTATTATTATTATTATTATTGAGATGTATGCTATTTGATCGGAGTATCCTTGCGTCCATAATTTCTTCAACTGACTCCACAATGGATGTCACATTATTGCTCGGATTTTCTTGGTCTTGTTGTTGATGATGATGGTGCGTTAGCTTCCTACGGTGTTGGGAAAGGAAAGATAAAATACACATAAATAAATATTTATTTATGCCGCAGGAACAAGAACCAAAAAAATAACCCAAATTTGAATAACTTTTTTATGTCAAGTTCGTAGGAGCGTGTATAGTGTGTATATTTTGTATTTTATATTCTAAGTATAATAATAAACTTTGTGTAAACTTTTGAGATAGCACTTGCACAGCACAATTTTACACTAAATACTAAATAGTAAATAATATAAACGTTTCTCCTATATAATATGCCATTCACAATCAGTATTTTCCATGTAAATGTTTAATTTGTATAGTGTGTAAGTACATTCTACATTCAGTACTAGTATGCCATTCAAAAACTCATGTGTAGTAAAAATGTCTAATCCCAACTATTTAGTTCACCAGCTTCCTTCCCTCCCTTATCCTTTATTTATACATGTTTCCTATCTATATAATAAATAATAATAATAATAATATAAGAATAGCATAATATTATGTATTGTGTGTCTTTTGTATTTTGTATGATACATATTTGGTTCTCCGTTCTCCAAGTTTTACGAGTTACACGAGTCCTATATATTTTTACTTGTACTTATAACTTATATAGTTGATTGATGCTTTTGATACTTATTTATGTGTATTTAATGTGTGTAACAGAGTATTTACATTTTACATTTATGTGTATGTCTCTCTGCATTCTCGATATATTATATTCTCTGTATTCTCTGTCTGTCTGTATGTCATATAAACAAATTGCTCAATTATTATTATGCTTATGTACACATGTATGTATTTCATAGATACAGTGTGATGTATAAAGTATGAAGTATTGAACAATAATAAATAAAATAATTAACCACAAGCTTGTACATAATGTATTATGTATATACAAACATCTGACTGAAAAATATATATTATAGCAAAGGACGGACTGACGGAAGCCGTCTTTAATTTACTTATCAACTATCAATGACAACAAAACAGTATTGTAATGTTGTCACTTGAGTTTTGAGTGTGTATATGATACCAAAAACCAAAACTACACACTCACACTATTCAAACTATAAACTACAAAAATAGCTTTGTTTGTATTATATCATATTCTGACATTATGTCATGTATCATTTTATTATGCAGTGTATTGTGCATCATCCTTAAAAGTTGAAATCATAATACTTCAGAGACTTTTTTTTGATTACCATGAAAATCTGAGCCTAACATCTTACATTTTTGTTCTTGCAAAAGGGGCAAGTAACAAATATAAAATAGTTAATAGAAAGTGGCTGAAAATGTCATTCTTCAAACTTCAAAATTATGACTGTGTACAGACTACAGACCTACATGAGAAAAATAGACAGAAATAAATTCCTGTAGAGTTTTAGTTGTACATTTACGGTATTCCGTATTCAGTAGTTTAAAGTACAAGATACAAGAGTCAACCACAGTCTTGTCCTTTGTAATTTTATGGAGTTTTAATTTTTTTTTACATGTGGGTTTTTATCCTATGTATTGTAGTTGTGTATTCAGTATTTATAGCTATAAAAAGTTGACTTTATACAAATACTTTAATAATAATAAAAAATATGTATACAGTGGATTCGTCATGTCTTATTTACACATTCCTCGGCATTAAAAATTATACAAATGCCTAATCCTAAAACATTCATAGATGTAAACTGACCAATATTATTTTTTATGTATGTATGTATTATATAAATTTCAATAGCAATACAATATATTATAACGAGAGAGTAACTACAAGTATTTATATGCCTATATTTGGAGATGATAAAAAAAAACAAAAAAGCTTATTAACTGATTACAAGTAAAAATAAAAACTGTCAAATGTGTTGTATTACGAATTACTCATACATTTTGGATGTTGGTAATTGGTAATATTCACTGGAAATCGAGTTGGCACATAAAATGGAATGGTGAATGGTGAAACACGATATACAGATAGGGCCACACACACAAAAACAAAACGTGCACAAAATCCAGATCCAGATTTCAGAGTTCAAAGAATGAGGTTTCAGAGTGTAGAGCCACACTATTCACACTATATATTGTATCCGATATTTATAAAGTAATATCCAGTACAGTATATTACATAGAGTCTCAAAACTCAAAAGTCTCAACTCTCCTCAAAAGAAAAATTTCATGAAGAAATCATAAATGGTAGATAAAATTCCATATAATATGTATTCGCTGAGAGCTATAAAACTTTCACTGCTGGAAATTTGAGAAGGGTAAAAATTGAAATGTGATCGACAGTCGAGACTCGAGACACAAAGTTTATTTTAACTCCAACTTTACTTAAGTTGTACCATGTTCAACTTTCCTTTCATGAGTGAATTACCGATTGCCGTTTGTGCTTATAGATCTATCAGGATTCAGGTATCAGGTATGCTAGTTACTAGTACAAAGTACATAGTATGTACATAAGTATTTCATACAACACAGAGATTTTTCACAGGGGAAAGATATTGAGCAAATAATGAAAAGGCACATGCATAATTCAGTAGTTTTGTCATGTCATGTTTTTGTCTAGAATTTTGTAGTTAGCACCAGTTCCTCGTTATAAATGCATGTGAGTCTCTACATGTGGCTATACATTAGACATACCATGTACATACAGAAATACGTATAATATATTATATACATACATACGTGCATGTGTTTTGTGCATGTGTCTAAAGTCTAAATTCTAAATAGCTGGTAGTTAAACAGTAGTTCTAGTATTAAGTTAGTTGAGTTACTATTGTATATTATTATTTTACTTGATTTATTCTATTCTACTCCATTCTCTCCGTTTCATAAAATTCTCTGTGTTTATACTTAACACTTAGTGTGTATGTAGTATGTACGGTTGAGAGTTGAGACTGTTGCATTGACAAAATATAATATGTACATTGTACACATATTATATTCATGGAACTTTTAATATTGCACATATCGTACTTTGAATGCAGAGTTTGTTTAGAATATTATAGAAATGTAGAATGAACACGAGCTACACGAGACAAAAAGTACACAATAACGCAAATGTTAAGCTAAGTTTAGAGTTTAGTGAGGTTGTTTGTTAACATTATAATATTTAATTATTTTTTATTCACATGCTACTCTGTACTCTGTATATTCTCTGTCCTCTACATAAAATACACTTTTTGTGCCACCTTCAATTATGCACACATATGTATTTAGTATTTACTTTGTTGTCTGTACTTTTAAATATAGAAACAAAACATGAAAACCTACAGTACATATTTTTTTTATAATTTACATGAGCATCTATATCTACATATTATTTATATCGTTTCTATTTGAGAAACACACTTTATTTTATTTTTACAATGAAATATGAAATCACTCCGCATTCAGCAGCATCAAAAATCAAAAGACCTCAAGAGAAAAATCAAAGACTAAAACATATTAAAAATAAATTATTATTCAGTTTTTATAGTTACTTACGTTTTTTCCGTGTTGGTCAAGAGGGTTTATCCTTTATCCTTAATTTTAGATCTGGATCTTACATGTATATTCAGTTTGCTGTTCATGTAACACTACACACTACCGTTTTTATTTTTAACACACACATTTTGTATAATATAATAAAAGTAGTGCATAATACAATCCATTATTATGTAATATATTACTGGAAAAATAGAGAATAGAGTTGCATTTTTAATAATCCTCTATTCATTTCACTGTACTTTTTTTTTATACACTACATGATTTCATAATTTATAATTTGCACTTAAACATTACACATATTTGCATGATGTACGTTGTATGTATATATAATTTATATTGCTGGAACACAAAAACCACAAGATTTTATAGTTTTTCCCCGACACAATTTTTTCCTCGTCCTTTGTGACTCATGGAGAGACGAATCTGAATCTGGTCCAAGATTATAAAAATATTTGGATAACTAACACATGTAAGTAATACAATCACGTCAGAACACCAAAACAATAACAGTAATAAAAAAACCCAAAAAATAATGTGTTGGAATCAACAATCATGGATTTTTCTTGACCACAATTAATTGAAAAAAAAAGAGATTGTCGTCTTATTGTGTATAGATTGTAGATTGTAGAAAAATATCAATATGCACTACAAAGATGATTGGTGAAAAAGGAGGTATGTAATAACCATAAGTTTAATGGCAACAATAATACTACTAAAGGGGAATTTTCGTAGAAAGGACACATACACACAACACATTTAAGAGTCCATGATGAATTTTTGTTTTTTTACCTCAATAATATAGATATATGCATAAAAGATACATGTATATAAGATGGATATGTGCTCATGCACTCACGGTATACATTATATACATGTACTATGTACTTGTATACACGGCATACGGTAAACAGAATATGTATATGTATACAGTATAAAGAGAGGAGGACTGTGAGTCAGATTGTTGTTATACCTGGGCACAGGTAGTAAGATATATTGTTACATTATAGATTATGTACCCTCTCATGCTTGCTACATGCTCTATGTTGTAGCTCTAACAATACTAGTATGTACTATATAGTCCACATATATGTAAAATAGGGTTTTCTCTATATAAGTCATGTGTGTGTCTACATGTATATATGAATGAACCAAATGATGAGAGTTATACATTTTTCAGTGGAGGTGAATTGAACATTGAACGAACAACGGACAAACCAAAAGTAACAGGTGAGGTCGTAGACAAGTTCTAAAACCCAAATTTGTTGGAAAGTTACTTGGAATTTTCACGTTATAATATGTTGGCGTTTTTTCTTTTTGTAAGAGAGAAAATAAGAGGCAAAAGCCTACAAAGCTGAAGCAGTGATCAATTAAAAGTTTATTGCTGCTTAATTCTATATTAGAAATATTATGAAAAAATTTGACACACCTACCGAAACACCCTTACATAAATGATAAATGGCCTATGACACACATGATTAACGTTTTTTTAAAAAGGATGAACTGATGAATTTTGAAGCAAGTTGTGATGAATATTTCTTTTTGGAGACAGTCTATAATGGGGAGTCCTTTCTCTGCACTTTGTACACTGCATACATCCAACTTGTAATGTGTGTTCTGTACATATATGTGATATGTGAACACTCAGCCTTTACAAAATACATGAAGGGGTTGTTATTGAAGCTAATAAACAGGTGAGTTTGTGTGTGTGACGTCACAATATTGTTTATTGCTCATCTCGGTTCTCTTCCTTAATACATATATATTTATGTATATTAAATGTATAATAATCGTATAGATATATTCAGGCATTCGTACAGTGTTGACGCGAAGAAATGGATTCGTCTATATATATATGTACATACATGATAAATCTATATACACATGTATAAAAAAGATAAGTAATCTGTTCATAGTTCATACTCTCTATATAGAATATAGATAGATGCATACATCCGATTATAGGTTTTATAGTAATCATAATGATAATGATAATATATCATATATAAATACATGTTATGAATATATCTAAATATTATAATATATATAAATAGTTGAAGAGGAAAACAAAAGGGAAAGAAAAATTTACTCATTGTATATTCATTCCTATGATTTTAGCGACTGAATCTTAAGTAACTACTTATCTTCATGTATACATGCATACATGTTGATTTACATTACACATGCATTTGTCTATACATGTGTAAAGTTTAGAGTGTCCATTGTACAGTACATCTTATATCTTGTACGTGTATTTCCTTCCTTCAAAACTTGAGAATCACAAATCATTTGCATCTATGTGTGTTATACATCATACATCATACATCTAATATATATAATAATATATATACAATATACATGTTATTTAGCATGAATACTGTGTAGTATTTTAAAGATTGAAGTTAATTAGTAATAATTATTATTATGTATATATTCAGTAGCAGTAATAGTACATATATTATATAGTTGTAGGAAATTGTAAACTCATACGAAAAAATACTATAACGCATTTATCTATATAAATGATATATTATTATATATTATTTGTTTTGATTACAATTTAGATATTTTAAACGTATATAATGTTATCACTATATGCATATATAATATGTATATGATGATAGCTTGATCATTCGGTATTTATGTATTACGTGTGTACATATTAATACCTAAATCTATTACATTCTATGACATATTATTATTACAGTACACAGTTTATTGGTTATATATTTCGTTCTTGAATCCATTGTTATTTCTTTATAAATCATATATACTATTCATTATTTATCATTTCTTATTAGGATGCATTTATTATCATTTTTGTTTTACTCTAATATATTCTTTTCTGGAACCTTTCTAACTTTCTAGCTTGATTTACAAAAAAAACAAAGAAAAAAACAAAATCAGAAACGAATTGAAAAACAAAACTAATAGTTTAAAAAAAAAATACTCCTTTCTCTGTTGGTGTCCATTTTTGCCCTTCTTTTTGTATCTATGTGGACATTTTGATTGTCGAGATAAATAGCTATTTTGTTTTAAAGATAAGTATACACAATGATAATAATTTTATAATACATGTTAAATACATACGTACTATACTACATAATATATATAATATATCATATACATAGGTAATTTTTGTGAGAATGTATGGATTGATATAATAACATATTCATATTATTCATTACTTTTTGTAAGTATGTATATTACATAATACAGTATAATATTATATTCTCTATGAGCTGCGATAAAATATAAGGACACTAAAGGAAAATAGTATCAAACACCTTCAACTTTGGAGTCCCAAGTCATTGCATTACATCGATTCGAAGAAAAACAGTAGTTAAATATTATGGTACATTTTGCACAACGATCTAAAACTTGTGAATTTTTAAATTTTTAAATGTTTGATACTATTTTTCATTGTCCCCACTTATCATAGTTCATACTTTTAATTAATATACATATATGTCATACACACATATATATATATATACGTAAATATTAGTCAAAAACGGGGTTTTCGGGCATGATCGGTAAATATTTATTCATGTTCATTCTATGTTGTGAATGAGAATAAACTACAATATCACTCGTTCAAATTTTTTATGTCCCAGATCTTAATCACTCTGTCTGTACCAACCGTGACGAGAAGATTCCGACTTTCATCCAAATGCAAGGTGACGACTGAATGCTTGGCCTCATGGAATGACGCTAAGGACACACGACTGTAAAATAAAAAAGGAAGTACATTATACTATGTATACTGTATAACTATATTTTATAAGGTATAATATAATAAGCTTACATATAGTATAGTATATTATCATGTTAATTTATTGTTAAATAATAATGATAGTTGACACTTTGAGCAATAGTAGTCATATAATAACATATATTCTACTGATACTTGTACCTTTCATAAAATTTGTATGTGTTTAATTTACATGTTCTATTCTAGGTACTACATCAAAGCGGAACTAAATTTATTGAAATCTATTCTTTTGTATGTGTACACACACATGCTCCACTAATTCTTCAGTAGTGCAATACAGTATGTACAATGCACACACAATGTACTGTATAAAGGAATGGTTCCTTGACTTGCCTATTTTTAACTCTAAAGTTGAACTTTACACTTTAACCACTGTGATGAAATGTTGTAACAATAAGTTATAGAAGTGGCAAATTCAGGATGCTGACTTTATATAACTATTGTATTTATTATATAATACAAGCTCTCATTCACAATAATTACATAAAATAGATAATAGAATGATAGGTGCGAAATCTGAGATTGCTTGATCTGTATCATGCTTTCACAGTGTGGGGTTTATTGTACAGTATTTGAAAATTTGCACACTACACAACTACATAGATTTTCCTCTATTAAATAAATTTATTTGTTGAAACTAAAAAAATAAAATAAAAATACTCACTCTGCATCGGTAACTTGACTCCAACAAGGATCACACAGACGAACTTCAAATTCAAATCCCATTTTCGGCATTGGAGATCGGCGAGTCGAACACTTGTCACAGACGGCTTTTCCACATGCTCTACAATGGTGTTGACGCTGTCCAATTGTTTTGGATTCCATCATGGCACGAAGATTCCAGAAGAATGGTTTTTTACAAGTTTCACATGTATCCGACTCCTTCCAATCTGGTGTCTGCAAATTCATGTACAATACGAAATATTATTTAGATATATATCTTTGCTTTTTTTTTCATAATGTAAATATATATAGATGCATAGATAAATTACATTATGATCAAAACTATGGTTTAAAGTTTAAGCAAAGTATTATGATGAAAAAAATTGTAATGCTTCTATAAGACAATACCTCTAAGCGTTGAACTTTCATATTCCATGCCACAAGCACAGCATCTTCTCCTCCAGAAATAAGTTGACTTGTTTTTTTGAGATATTCCAGTCCAGTAACTTTACCTCTACAAAAATTGTACACATTATATTATGAAGATTGATAGATTTTCCTAATCTACAAAATGAATTGATACTTTTAAAATTTACAAAATTTGGTATGTTATTATTACACATATATTTCAAAAACTTACTTGTGCCCTTGTAATTCGTAGACTGTTCCCTTCTTTCCTCCAATATCCCATACACAAACATTTTGATCAAAAGAACCTAAATATATATACACAAGGGATTTTGAACAAGTTAGATTCAAGGAAACTTATCATTCTCTATAATATTATTCAACAGTATTATTTGCTAAAATCAATGTGTAACGTAATGATAATAATCATGATAATTCTTACCAGAAAATAAGAGAGAACTCTGAGGTTCCCATAAAAGAGACCTAATTGAGCCTGAATGTCCTTTGAAAGTTGTGACACATTGCATTGAATTTCCAGTCAATTTTAACATGGTAATTTGACCCGAATAATCGCCAACAAAGGCATGCTCAGTCAAGGTATCATACTGAAGGCATGTACACCAAGCAGCTGATGTATGGGTTGCTACAATATTTCCTGTCCTAGAATCAGCCCATTGAAAAGTTTTATCTCTTGAGACACTCAGTACTCTTCCCTTTTCAAAATGAATGCCCGTAACTCTTCCTACATGGCTTAAATAGTCTTTTTTGTGGTCCAGTTTATTACAGTCGGGGGCTAAATTACAAATCAAAAACAATATACATATAAAATTATTAGATTAGTATACACATTTTAACATCAAATGATTATTTATATATTTAACATTTTACATTCATTAAAATGCATCATCACAAAAAACTGTCTTGTTTGAATTGACAGTATGTGTATATAATATTAAGTTCATGTACCTAAATTGAATTCCATCACAGTTCCATTATCTAGTCCAATAAACACTGTTCTATTTTCTGCTCCGTTGAAAGAAACAAATATACATGTTGCTTGTGAGGGAACATACTGACAAATACTTGGCCAATATTGACCAGAATCTCTCTTCAACCAAACTTGGACCGTCTTATCATCACCGGCTGTGATTACTCCATCTTCTCCAGGAATAAGACACGCATCGTTCAAATCATCTAAAATATAAAAATATAGTTTTGAAACACACAAAAAGAAATTTATTATAGTGATGCATAAAACATAAAATAAATATTATATTTTATATTCATCAAAATTTTTATAATGGATTCAATACAATAAAAATGATGACATTATGTATAATATATTCAAAATGTACAAATTGTATATGAGCTACAGTTTCATTTTTTTATTCATTTTATTTATACCTGTAAATCCTTCAACTTTGCCAACTAATGCCGGCTTTTTAGTTGTACTGAAACGAACTCCAGGCTTAATCTCAGCTGCCATTTGTTACGGGTTTTATTTTTAAATATATTTAATGATGTATACAAATAATTACTACTAAAAAAAATAAAAGGAATGACTCTTATTCAATTCCAATTAATTAATTAATAATGACGATATACATGTATGTATATGTCTAAACTTGTTCAAAAAATAGCTATTGAAC
Source organism: Sminthurinus elegans (assembly GCA_034698325.1). Lineage (NCBI taxonomy): Eukaryota > Metazoa > Arthropoda > Collembola > Symphypleona > Katiannidae > Sminthurinus > Sminthurinus elegans. The sequence continues at coordinate 11,807 of JAQGBI010000068.1, read as the reverse complement.
TATTCACAGAATACAACAATAATATAGTATGTACACACACTAATATATATGCCTTGATTATTGAATAATTGCGTTGTTGGTTGACAATTGACAATACACTGATAAGAGTATTAAAAACTGCTAATTATATAGTAGTATGTTATACTGTCGTCTTTTCTAATTATTATACTATAATTTATAACATGTACCAAAAAATATGACAGTGTTTTTTATATTTTATTCTATGTGTATTATTAATATGTTTGATAATGTTTAGGTCTATGTAATAAAGTAACAAAACTATAATATTAATAATAATATGTAACTCTTGTAATTTGTTGAAAAAGCTTATTATTACACTATTTTGTCTTTGTTAAACTGCCCAATTACATAAAAATATCAAGGACATACGAAAAATATGAAGACTCTGTTTAACTATAAATAACAACAATCTATGTATACACCTATTCACAATTTAGTTATACTTAACGTGGTATATAATTCTTCCTGTTGTATGTCACATACACAGACGAGATAACCGAATAGTTATATTATATGTTACGTAAAAGTATGTATACTACTATTATTGGAATTGTGTGATGAGAATTAATTATACATAAGCACGGTCAAGCATCAAATATCAAATTAGAGTTACCACCTCCTTTGCATAAATAACTATATGTACTCCTGTGAGTTTCGTATTAGGATTAACTATACTAAAACTACAATCTATAAATGTACATATGTTATTTTAATCGTATTAAGTATACTAGTATTTTAACACTATGTGTATACTCTCCAACTACACATATTACAGTGTGTACTTAATGTTATTTTTTTTTTAAACAGTACAAGCATATATAACTTGACACTAAATGAAGATAAATGTGTATTAATGTTCCCAACGCCTAAAATACTTATTAGATATAACCCCGATTAGTTTTATGTCTGTATAGTTTATGTTTACATATTATTATATTATGTAAATTGTAGATTTCGTATATGGATAATAATGGGTAATATTTAGGTAATAGTTATCGTAGTTGAACTATATGTATTTATGGCTAATAATAACTAAAAATATATAAAAGACACTTGAAAATTGTTTTTTTTTTTTTTGTTTTTTTTGTAATTTGAACTGCTTGTTTCTTGCTTTCACATGTCACAAACCACAATCTATAATTTTTATTGATGTTGTCAATGTCCAATGACCAATCCGTGTACTTTATCCCAGAGGACACGAAGCCTGTTTTAAACTAGTTTATAGTTAATGAAACCTGATGACTGATGACATGTCATTTAAAAAAAAAACAACAACTGTTTCCCAAAGCTCAAAGCTTTAGATTGTAGTTTTTTTTTTGAAATCGCATTCCTTTGACATCTCTGTGTGTACATGTATTATTTTTTCTATGATTTTTTCAACAATTTCATGCACTAGCTATGTACATGTACATATTTATCTAAGGGCTCTCTACTGCAACCTATAGTGTCCTTTTTCTAAAAGCAATGACAGGGACTAAAACCTACAAAAAAAAAAAAATTATGTCCAAGTCTTTTATTTTGTATGATTGGATTTTCTATGCAAGGAGAAGAACGTTGACTTTGAGGGAACAGGAAAGACTTGAGAATACATATACGAAAAATGTTTACTGAAAAACACATGTAAAAGTATATGAGAAAGCATTCAATTTTCCTATATACGTACTTTTGAGACAAATTTTCATTATACATTCTACGCATATATCAAGGGAAATAAACACTTTGATATTTGATATCTTTCTATGAATGAAATGGAGAAGTGAAATTCACTAAAGTGAGTAAATAAAAAATGTTGAATCGAGAAATCAAAGCTTTTCTCCAATTTTATGCAAGGAATCTAAAATATGGGCATTCTAAATTATCTGTACGATACATTATGTGAATCTGAATACATTTGCATGGGATATTAGATATATGGAATATTTGCTGTAAAATTGTAAACTCTGTATCTTATGACTTATATAAGTTATAAGACATTGGTTGTCAATTATCATCAGTGACTGCGGGTGAAGGTGCCTTTGTATTTTTCAGTAATTTTCCCCATACTTTTGAGTTTTTAGCATTTCCAAAGGACAGAATAAAACAAAATGATGCCTACTTATTTTCTGATGTGTGTTGTACATTTTGACACATCCATTCTTGTATTTTTCTTAATTTTTTCCCCTTCCCTTTTTTAAACATATTATGTATTTTGGTACATATCCATAATATAGCCTCTGTTTCTGTACACAGATAAAAATCTGTAGCACATCAAGAATCTAGACTCAGAACTCTAGACGGCTGCTGTTTGTTTACATAGTCACGTTTTTATGTGAATGACATATGTCTGTAGTCTGAATTTGTACTTGTGTAAATATATAGTACATAGGTAGAAATATAAGGAAAAGAAAATCCGAATATCCAAAAGAGTATCTATCTAGAATCTAGAATAGATATAGACTACCTAGATCTGTATAACGTGTAGTATGCTTTATCTCTATCTACCTATCTACACTTATAGTGAAATGTAATAAAAGTAAGAAACGAGACCAAGTTTTATTGTAGGGCATGTGTGCATACTGTATGTGTACTTCAATACAGAGTAATAGCTTACATGGCAAAGGAGACAGCCACTCGAAGTAGATCTTTCTCTATAGATGATTTAACTATGTCTAACTACATGCTGAATGTATGTACATATATATAAATATGAGAGAAGACAGAGTAAAGAGAATCGGGAGTTTTTCGGGAGCATATACAGAGATTCGGAGAGGAAGTGAATGAACCGTCGCAGTGTAGACTCTTTCTGGAGAAAGTCAGTCTCTCTCTCGTCTTCCCTTGGTTATCGTCCACACCCCGGGACACACATATAGACATACAAATAAACGGGGTCTTCTTCTTCTTCTCCTCCTCCTTCTACTACTACTACTACTACTACTACTACTACTACTACTTCTTCCCTCATGTTTTGGCCTCCCATTTCAACTTTCACATTTTTATTTTCTACATTTATTATTACAATTTAGAAAATGGGAGAAGAGTAAAGTTTATTACAGTAAAACAAGGTGTTAATTTTTCTTTTTTTTGACACAAAACAAAATGTGACAGGGAGAAAGATAACTAAGTAGTACACACCAGTTCATTCATTCATTGGTTCTTTCTTTCGTTCTTTCGTTCATTCATTCTACTAATTAATTATTATAGTTTAGTACATATAATTTGTTGAAGAATGTTGGGTCGGAAGCAAAGTTTGAGGCCGGAGCCTATTTTGGCTGACTACGGTCCAGATGATGCTCTAAATGAAAATATTGACATGGAATGGGTAAGCAAATATATTATGTAAAATTTTCTGTAGTCAGGCACATTTTTTACCATTCTCCATTATTTATATGTGTAAAATTTTATTTGTGATTATAATTACAGACATGGATTCGAAGGTTATTACGTCTAAGTGCTTTAGTGTCTCTAGTCTCAGTTTGCCTGAATACTCCAAGAACATTTGAAAGATATAGGTTCTTACAGTATGGAACTTTTGCTACTGACCTGGTTGTCACATTTCTTTTTACAGCCGAAAGTATGTACAAACAACTCTAGTATATATATGATATATGTATTTTATTCATTATATTTGTTGTCATTTATACAAAATGTCGACTAATTTATGCAACAATTTCTGTATATAGCTCTATATTTTTAATCAATATTTTTTAAATTTTCCAGTGATTGCCAAAATGCATCATCGAGGCTTTTGTCGGACGTCTGGCTCATATTTTATGGACCGATGGTCTAGATTTGATGCTTCGATGGTTTTTTTCTTATGGATTTCTGTAAGTATTTTTATTTGTGTATTTATATTTACTGTGTTGTGATTACTAAAAGTTTTTTTTACATGCACTTTAAAATTGAGAAAAGTCATCTCTGAATAAAGCATACATGTATAATTTTTTTAGGTTATTCTTCAAATGTTTGAACTTATCGGCTTAGCTCCAGAGTAAGTAGTTTCTACTTTCACTTTTTTCCCCTAACTTTCTTTTCTGTATTTTTTTTTTTAAAAAAAAAAAGGTTTCTCCTTACAATTTTTATGTGTATATAATACGTGCACAGTGCACATGCTTAAATGTCTTTTTTCTGTTCTATTTTACAAATAGGTATTCATATTTATCCATCCTCCGTGCACCTAGACCACTGATAATGATTCGGTTCATTCGAGTATTTTTAAAATTTTCCATGCCAAAATCCCGAATCAATCAAATCTTCAAGCGTTCCTCGCAGCAAATTTACAACGTCACACTCTTTTTTCTATTTTTCATGAGTCTTTACGGACTTTTGGGCGTTCAATTTTTTGGAGAGTTAAGAAATCATTGTGTAGTAAAGGGAACTAATGATAGTTATATAACAGTTAATAGCCTTGCCATTCCTGACACCTACTGTTCAGTGGATAAGGAGTCGGGATATCAATGTCCTAGTGGAATGGAATGTCTTCGATTAAGAATATCAAAGTACAAACAGGGATTTGCTGGATTTGATGAATTTGGTAATAATTTTTATTTAAATATGATAAGAAAAACTATAATAATTTTTATTCATATTCATTTTGTAACTAATTCTTGTGAACATGAAAATCTAAAATAAAATTTAAAAAATCTTTATCTTTTTCCCTTTCTGTAAATATCAAAAATATGAAAACACACAGCTACGAGTATTTTTACTGTCTACCAAGCAGCGTCACAAGAAGGTTGGGTTTATGTAATGCACAGAGCTGTAGATTCACTTCCAGGATGGAGAGCTCCATTGTATTTTGTAACCATGATTTTCTTTCTTGCCTGGCTCGTCAAAAACGTCTTTATTGCTGTCATCACAGAGACCTTCAACGAAATTCGTGTTCAGTTTCAACAAATGTGGGGGACGAGAGGAAGTGGAAGACTGACGGATGATAATGCCACTAGGGTCATTACGGGGGATGACACAAGTTGGAAAATTGTTCAAATTGATGGAGACAAACAACGTGGACTAGCTCCATGGCCTTTCCAAGTCATTCTTACCTCAGCCGCGTTTAGGTATACAAAAAGGTGTTCACTAAACTGTATACTCTTTCTATCTCTCTCTCTTTTACTTTTGTAGTGTGTAGTCTCAAAATTTTTTAAATATCTTCAATCTTCCTCTTCAATACTATCTATAATATTTTTAACACAATTATTATTATTAAATATTTTTGGTCCGTACGAAAATATAATTGTGCTAATTATATTTCTTAAGGTTACTGGGTATGGGAGCCATTCTTGCGAATGCAATAGTAAATGCAACAATGCATTTTAACATTGATGACTTGGCGGAACGTCGAGATCAAATTACAGAACAATATTATCGGATTGAAGTGGGATTTACAGCATTTTTTGCTGTGGAAGCTCTATTCAAAATCTGGTGTCTTGGATTCAATCTGTATTGGAAACAGGCTATTCATAAATTCGAATTACTACTTGCCATTGGAACAACGATTCATGTTCTTCCTGGATGCTACCTCACTGGGCTTACTTATTTTCAAGTAACAATAATTATTACAATTAAATTATATATATACAAAAACTATACATTTAATATCAAAATATTATTTTTGAATATAATTTACTGTACAGGTTGAATCAACGGCTAATTTCTAATATTTCCTCTGTAGGTTCTTCGTGTGGTGAGATTAATCAAAGCATCACCAATGCTTGAGGATTTCGTCCACAAGATCTTTGGACCAGGGAAAAAACTGGGCTCTCTAGTCATTTTCACAATGTGTTTGCTCATTATTACTTCCAGTATTTCTATGCAACTTTTCTGTTTCCTCCCAGATTTTACTAAATTTGAAACTTTCCCAGAAGCTTTCATGAGTAAGTGAATATTTTCATATATATATTTACAAATTTACCCTTCTTAAGTAATTAAAAAATATATGTACTGTTTTCATGACTAACTGATTTCTTTGAATTTTTAAAACATAGGTATGTTTCAAATTCTAACTCAAGAAGCTTGGGTGGAAGTCATGGATGAGACGATGGTTAAGACTTCCGGTACTTTAGCTCCAATCGTCGCCGTCTATTTCATTCTCTACCATTTGTTCGTGACACTCATCGTGTTGAGTCTTTTCGTTGCCGTCATTCTCGATAACTTGCAGTTAGATGAAGATATCAAGAAATTAAAACAGTTAAAATTTAGAGAACAGTCTGCAGAAATTAAAGGTGCTGATAATAATAATAACTTATTATTGTTAGAAATGATTCGAAATTAATAATTAATGTATCTATATTATCTATATATTTATAAAAGTATTATATATGCTATAAATTCCCTATATGTATGCTTTATTCCCTCTAGAAACACTTCCATGGAGAGTTAGGATATTTGAAAGATTTCCAGACTCACCAAGAATGGCACGTTTAAATAAGCTTCCATCGGATTTCATCCTTCCAAAAGTCAGAGAGTCCTTCATGAGACAATTTGTCTCGGAAGTTGAAGATGAGGATAATATTAATCCAGTAATTTTAGGGAATCATAAATTGAATTGGTGTGAAGATGAACCGCTACTTTATCGGAAACAAAAAATTGTCAAACTACTAACTCCCACTCTTCGTTTAAGGAGTATGAATAAATTACTCAAGAGATATTTTGTAACTGCTCTTGTATCCGATTCTAACAATCAGAGGATGGTTCTTGGTGATTCTGGTCCTATTCCAATGCCCCCAAAACCAGGACTGGGTCCACAAGGCACAATAAATTTTAAACATCGATTTGACCAACGAAAATCCATGAGACGAAGTATACGATCCGGTTCATTAAAAATGAAACAAACATATGAACACTTTTTGGAAAATGGACATCCTGGTGCTTTGAGTCGGATGTTAAGAAGTCCACATGATATAGACATTAAATTACTACAAGCTAAAAAACAACAGGCAGAAATGAGGAGGTTTGTTTCTATATATTTATAAATTATTTTTATATATTATACACACGATATAATATTACATTTTCCATAAGTATTTTAATTTTTCATGTACAAGAAATGAAAAATCTGAAAAAAAAAACACATTTAAATTATTTATTTATATCTTTTATACAGGAATCAGAGAGAGGAAGATTTGAGAGAAAATCATCCATTATTTGACACTCCATTATTTTCCGTCCCAAGAGAAAGTAGGTTTCGTCGTATATGTCAAATGATTGTAACTGCAAGATATGATCCGAAATTACGTGATCCAATCACTGGTCAAGAAAGGAAATTAAAATACAAGAGACTTCAGTAAGTTGAATTTTAATTTTTAATCATATATATAATATTCACTCTTGACAAACCACACATAAAACTCATAATCTTTGAGTTGATAGTAAATTAATTTGTACATGCATATTTATTTTATAATAAAATTTTATATACCTATTTTTCAGTAATTTACTTGGTTTGGTGACATATTTGGATTGGGTCATGATACTTGTGACGACCTTGTCATGTATTTCAATGGGATTTGAAAGTCCTTTATATCGTGTTATGGATGAATGGGAACTACAAATTGCGGAGTATGGATTCGTTGCAATGATGAGTTTTGAACTTGGACTAAAAATTCTTGCTGATGGAATGGTCTTCACACCAAACGCACTACTCAAAGACTCTGCTGGGATTTTAGATCTTTTTATTTATATTGTGAGTCTTGTTTTTGTTGCATGGCTTCCAAAAGAAGTTCCGTCGGGTTCTCCAGCTCAAGTAATCATCTTTATGAATTTTGACACAAATTATCTCCAAATCTATATATTATAGACATTTCATTAAAAACATGACATTGTATAATATTGTATACTCTCATGAACTTTTCCATTGTACCATAAAATTCCCATGTTATGTCATTGTAAATAATAAATAATAATATTGTAAATTTTTTGAATATTTTATCCTTTTCCTTTTTCAGTTAGTAATGGTTTTACGATGTCTCCGCCCACTTCGAATTTACAATCTAGTGCCACATATGAGGAAAGTTGTGTTTGAATTATGTCGAGGATTCAAAGAGATTCTCCTTGTATCCATTCTTCTCATTGTTCTCATGTTTGTTTTCGCATCATACGGAGTACAGTTATTTGGAGGACGACTTGCCCGATGTAATGATCCGAATGTCACAACTCGATTTGACTGTGTGGGCATTTTTAGACGTCGAATTTTTGTCACTAAAATGAGAGTTGAACCTGGGCCACAAGAAACTTATCCCTCTCTCATGGTTCCACGTGTCTGGTTAGTTCTGGGGATTGTTTTCATTTTGAAACATTCAAAATTTAAAGTATGTTTAAAAAAAATAAAATTGGAAACTTTATACCTTGATGAATTGTTCATATTTTTTTTTAATTTTGAAAACAATAGGTCAAATCCAAGACGTTTCGACTTTGACAATATAGGAAATGCAATGCTTGCATTGTTTGAAACATTGAGTTTCAAAGGGTGGTTGGACATTCGAGATGTTTTGGGAAAATCCTTACAACCTGCTCATTCCTTGTACATTCATGTTTTTGTATTTTTGGGTTGTATGATTGGACTTACGTTGTTTGTGGGTGTTGTTATCGCCAATTATTCTGAGAATAAGGGGACAGCTTTATTGACTGTTGATCAACGTCGTTGGTGTGACTTGAAAAAGCGTCTAAAGATTGCTCAGCCTCTTCATTTACCCCCAAGACCAGATGGACATCGTATCCGGGCTTTTGCCTATGACATTACTCAAAATATTTGGTTCAAACGTTTTATTGCTCTCATGGTGCTCATTAATAGTGCCCTTCTTTGTATGCGGGTAAATTATCAATTATGAGAATTTAAAAACTTAATAAAATACATTCAGTATTTACATATAGACAATAATAATATGATGTATGTATTATGTATACATGTGTAATGATTACTAAATTATTTGTACAGTGGGTGAAAGAAGGAGAAGGGAAAGTTGCAACAGCTCGTCTATCCACAATCTCGACTGTACTCACGTGCATTTTCCTTGTGGAAGTTTTGATGAAAGTGATTGCTTTCACTTTACGAGGCTATTGGCAATCACGGAGAAATCGTTATGATTTATTTGTAACACTAATGGGAGTGGCCTGGGTTATATTCTGGCATTTATTATCAACTAAAAATGTAATGAAATTTATCAATATGAAAAAATTTTAAAGATAAAATGATATAATACATATAGTGGAATTTTCATATGTACATTATACACCTATATTAATTTTTTTTTTTTATACAATATTGAAAGTGTAAAACTCGTGATTTTTCTTGTACTCTCTTTCCACAATTTTTCTAGACTGAGGACTTTTCTCTTACATTTGGATATTCCGTGATAATTCTTCGCTTTTTTACAATTACGGGGAAACATGCAACATTGAAAATGCTCATGTTGACAGTGGTCGTGTCCGTGTACAAAAGTTTTTTCATTATCATGGGCATGTTTCTACTCATTGTTTTTTACGGGTTTGCTGGAGTTATTATGTTTGGGAGAGTCAAACATGGAGAAGGTTTGAGTCGACATGCTAATTTTGGGTCAGCCACTCGTGGAGTTGCCATGTTGTTTCGAATAGTCACTGGTGAAGATTGGAATAAAATCATGCATGACTGTATGATACAAGTAAGTTTGAAATTTTGAGTAAAATATAGAAAATATTAGTGAAAAAGTTACGGGAATACTAAAATATGCGCCATAATATGCACAATATATAACTTATTTCCTATCATGTATCATGTATAAGTACTATATATGCAGCAAAGTTAAAAACTTTTTGTCGTCACGTGAGAGAGTTTCCAATTAAATATGCATTTTTTGATGTGATATTTTCCTGTAAAAACCAGCCGCCATACTGTACACCAGGTACAAATTTTTGGGACACAGACTGTGGGAATCATAAAGTAGCCCTTGGTTACTTTTGCTCCTTTTACGTCATCATTACGTATATCGTCCTCAACTTACTTGTCGGTAATTAGGAGAATTTCTTATTTTATTTTTTTACCAACTTTTTTCCATTTTACCATTTAAAACTACAAAAGTAACAACTATAAGAGTACTTGATCTTTGAATTTTCCCATTGTTTCCTTTTTGGTGTCTACATATGTAAACTCTAACACATGTTTTTACTTTTTTTTAAAACACTTTGTGAAATACAGCTATTATCATGGAGAATTTTACATTATTCTACTCAAATGAAGAAGATGCACTTCTCAGTTATGCGGATATTCGAAATTTTCAAAATACTTGGAATATTGTAGACATACATCAAAGAGGATTAATTCCAGTTCGAAGAGTAAGAGAGAGAGATATTTACATAATTTATTCAAAAATTCCAAAATTCAAAGAAAACAAAACAAAACCTATGTATTTTGTGATATAGCATTGATTGAGTACAGAATGTGAAAGCATATTTTGGAAAGATTTTATGAGTGAATGAATGAATAATATTGTTTTCTTTTTCTTTTGTCAAAATAGGTAAAATTTATTCTTCGTTTACTTCGAGGACGTTTGGAAGTGGATCCACAAAAGGATAGATTATTATTTAAGCACATGTGTTATGAGCTGGAGAGACTTCATAACGGAGAGGATGTGACTTTCCATGATGTACTGAATATGTTATCATATAGATCAGTGGATATTCGGAAAGCTCTACAGCTTGAAGAATTACTCGCCCGAGAAGAATTAGAGTATATAATTGAAGAAGAAGTTGCCAAACAAACAATTCGGTCTTGGTTAGAAGGATGCCTTAAAAGAATTCGAGCTGTGAGTTTACACTTCTTTCTTTAAAATCTATATTATACATTTCTTAAAAACTTTTCAAAGCTCTCATGTATAGACAGTAAAAATTCAGTATAGATACTTTTATTATGTATCATACAAAATTCCTTCATTTTTTGTTTGTGTTGTATTTTTTCTCTCCATGGTGTATGTAAATATATCTAGAAACAACATTCAAGTCTACTTGCTGGTTTGAGAGCTGAGCAACATCCACAACATCCAGACGGTGCGGACACACTTGCAATTCATAGTCAAACTACTCCATTATCCTCACAAACTCCAAATTCTAACATGGCCTCACCCTCCACTGGAATAGATGGACAACTTCAACAATCAAGTGCTGCTCCATCCTCAGATAGTCAAACACAACAACAACAGTCCCAACATACCCCCACACAACATCATCATCATCATCACCATCCTCAACAACAACAGTCCTTTTCCTCATCCTCATCAGTACTACTACAACAACAACAGCAACCACCCGCACAACAACTCCTCCAACATCAAAAATCCACTACATTAAAACAACAACAACAGAAACATGGGAAATCTGCGGAGTTGACCAGTGAAATCTCCATAACGAATGCATCTTCCTCCTCTCGTTCGGACAGTGTAAGTTCCGGAGATACTAAAAGACTTTCTTTTCTAGTAGCTAATAGTGGTTCACCGAGTGGGAATGTAAGTCAAGCTGGGTCTGGAACCGGTGAATTATGGGATGATCCAACTGGACAACTTGCACAACAATCTTCCACTCCAGCCCCTCCTCCCTCTTCTTCAACGAACAATAATCAGAAAATGAGTAGTACGGGCATGTCATTTAGTCATTCAAGGAAAGGAACTGAAACTCATTCACAAGGGTATTCTGGACGAAGACTGGGTGATATTCGATGTATTCATGATTGGTGGAATTCCCTTGATGATGTATAATTGAAGAGAGAAAAAAAAACACACACATACACACAGAAAGAATGATAAACAGATTTTTCGAGATTATATATAAATATGTATACACTATAT
>JAQGBI010000067.1:0-36475 GCA_034698325.1 Sminthurinus elegans | reverse complement strand
ACTCATTCTTCAATGGATGAAAAACCTTTCGGTTTTCGGTTCACGGACAGAGTATAAAGAATAAATGAACATTGAACGTCTTGTTCGTTGTATGTTGTTCGTTGAACAACAATGGTGAATTCTTTACATTGGAGGGAAAAGCAGCAAGAACGATGACAATGAAAATGAAAATGGCAGTGACATCGACATTACACGACAGATGACAAATGGCAAAATCTCTGTGGATTTTGGATAAAAGTGCATGCACAAAACTACAAATTTGCACAAAACACAGTCAACTGCCGACTTAGTTCATAATCTCTCCAAAATTCAAACTTGAGACTCAAGACTGTCAAAATGTACATGAAATTTTGCACTCATTTCGTTCGATCTGGAACCAAACAGACAAAATGTTCACCGTATACAAAATTCACGTATTACGTAAGGAATTCAAACAATATGAATGTGAAAAGTCCATGTGCTTCATTTTTCTTCCTGTGGATTGTCGGTTCTCTGTCTGCGTCTCTCTGTTCTGTTCTTGTGCTGTAGAATGTAGAATACAAAATGTACCTCTTTGGAAAATACAGGAGCGGAACGAGTTGATAGATATAAAAATGTAATATGCATCATCATCTTCCTCATATCGTTATTTTAAATGGCAAAAATGTCAGCAGGAGAAAGGGGGAAAATAAGAAAATTCTACATTTGTAAGTTTCTCATCCTACCGCCTGCAATTCGGATTCATGTCTCATGTCTCATGTCAGATGTACATATGGATTTTTTATTGTAGTAAACAAATACAAACAGAGATGAGACACATTCATATTCATGTGGACATCCGAGTTGCATTTATAAATTTGAAATCACAAAATGTGAAATGTGAAATGCAGGTGTAATATATGTATGTAGATAAAATATCAATGCATTTTTATTTTTTGTTATGTCAAGTCATGAACTAGCTACAAGCTTCTAGTTCTAGTATTTTATTCATTTTTTCATTTATGCATTCTGTACAATGGAAGAGCAGATAAAAAAAGCTGTGTGCTGTGTATTTTACATGTGTGTAGGAATAATTTGTCTGTGGATTGAGTGATGACAGAGGTGTGTGTAATGTGTAAGAGGTAAGAGTTTAAGAGATTGAAGAGTAGACTCGGTAAAAAAAAGTGTAGCGTTAAATGATGGAATTGTAATTCTATAGTCGGTCGGATATGGACTGTAAAGATATCTTGAGAGTAGAGAGCTAAAAGAGCTAGTGAAAGAATATCTTATGTCTTATGTCATATGATGTGCTTACAAATGTACAGTGTACAAAATACCTATATATAAATGTAATGGTAAATGGAACACGTCAGCAACAGCGTCAGCGTCAGCGAGCCTCCTACTTCCATATTATACGCTTGTCACTTTTATTTGCAAACAACCAAAAAAAGATCAAAAGAAGCAGACCGTGGAACAAACAGGCAGACTCCAAAAGCTTGATGCTTCACTAAGGAAATTTTCCTAGTTTCTAGTTTCTATACGTTCTAAGTTTTAGTACAAAAAATTAAGCAAGGCTTTAGAAAAAAGCAAGAGGAAGCTTGGCTGAAAAAGTTACTGATACCGATCATTCCAAAATATTACAAATATTAAAGATAGACGAAAAATTGAACAACTCCAATTGCAGAATTTTTGAATCAGCCTGTATTTAAAAAGAAGTTGTTAGTTATGATTGGAGATGTGTTGAATGTTGAACCTTAAAAATTAAAATGTTGGTTATTATTTATTTTGTATTATGGATTATGGCTAATTGTTTCTGATCAACACCTGTTTTTTCTCTCTGTATCTTTTTTCTAGATGGTGGACCTCCTCGTCATGCAACAAATGGACAATGGACCAATGGTCATGGCCCGACTCACCTTAATGGACGTCCCGATGAACGTCTCTCAACTTTGTCCATGTAAGAAAACAAAACAACGATAAAAACAATACTCCAATCGGTACCCCGTATAAAATGTAGAATCCACATATGTAAAGTTTACTTGCAACTTATTTCATGTTTCATTAGACACGAGTTGTATTTATTTAATATTGACCGACAGTCAACAGCTGACTCTTGTTTCCTTTTACTCGAGACTCGAGATATCATCTCCAATTCATCCACAATTCAAATTTTCTGTTTCCTAATTCATAATTCATCATGTGCAATTTTTAGTGTGTAAAATGTATGGAGTTTACACGCATTGTCCATATTTTGTTTGCGGGGAAGATACGCACATGTTCTCATGTTATGTTTTTCATCTACAGTCCATACCTTTGTAAATAAATGACTGATTATGCATGTAATTACGTGTAGCATATCTAATATCTGTCTTTCATCTTTCTTGTGGACGATGGACTATCCAGAGTACAGGAAACAGTTGTACATTTAAATTGTAAATTTTGAATGAATCGTGTGCTCGCTGTTCTCTGCTTGTTCAATGTTTGATATTTGGTGTTTGTGTAATGGATGACCTCATACAAAATACAAACGGATGATAAATCTTGATACAAAATATTATATTATATCTAATATCTAGATTTGAATGTGATACCGTGATTTGTGAATGTGATCGTGTCCACCAAGTCAAGTCACCACACACCATTAAATAAGTCAATGCACAACGATTATCACACTCTTTTTCTTTCTCTATTCTCTGTACTTTGTATAAAGTCCGATGTCCGATCAAAAACAATACAATAGCAAAAAACTTGGCATTTTGTACACGTGTTTACCTTTTTGTTTTATATTGTCCTTTGAACATTGAATGCTCCAAGTTCTAACAGGATAAAGTAAAAAGTATGGTTGTCCTATGTTGAATGTATTTGTCATGCATGTTGTATGCTGTATGTTGAATTTGCTAGAGATTTGACACTGTAGCGGTACTCCTTAATTCTCTCACGTTCATTCCGCATTAGGAATTAGGCATAAGATATCAACAGTTGGAATTCACAATTCGTAATTCGTAATCTATCCGTATTCCGTATTCCATCATATTCCATTTGTTTTTTGTCCTGTGTACAGTAAAGCGAGATTTGATTAATGAGAAAAATGTGTAAAATTTCCCATCCTTTATCTATCCACATGCTCATCGGGATTGGCATTCTATTGTATTGTACTTGGACAAGTCTCTGTAATTCACAGTTCATAGTTCCTAGTGTGACACTCCATGTAATATGTAAAGTAATATAATTTATTTTTTTAGATGGCTACACCTGTTCCTCAAAACTCAAAACTCAAAGCTCAAGCCCATAGACTAGAAAATAAAATGTATGAATGAGTTAAAGAAATTTCCGATTTAAGTGTATCAGGGCCGAATCACAGTGGAAGGTGGAAGTTGGAAGGGAAAAGGGAAGTTCATTACACAGTGGTCGAAAAAAAAAAAACAATAAAAAGTATGCATAATATTACATGTTACATTGTTACATATTACATTGGTATTTGATATGGTTGCATTTGTGCGTGTAAAATATCAAGTATAAAGTATGTACAAAATTTTATGTGATAATATTATATAGAGAATGGAGGAGCTTATGAATGGTGACTTGGGAAATGGGGAAGAGAATGGTGAAGAATTATTAAAATTTTTGCTCATGAGGAGGACAACTAACGGAGGATCTTTTGTTTTTCTTTTTGTTTATGAGTGTGTTTATCTGTATGATATGCATGTCATATGATGTGAAATGAGAGAAAAAGGCATGGGAAGGATTTTGAATTTTTCACTTGAAACTCCTTCAAACTCCTTCTTCAAAGTCCAGTCCATGTCTTGTGTTTCTGTGTCCTGTGTAATAATTATAATTGTATAATGTAGAATGTGCATTGAGCAATGTTATAATAATTTGCATGCATGCTGTACTCCGTACTCTGTACACTGTACATTGGATCGGCTAATCATCTAATCCCCTGTACAGTAAATATATACTGCATTTACCATTAACTTCCTCTTTTGTAGCGGTGTAGATTGTAGATATTAGGTATTAGATGTGCAATGCTCCGTTTTGTTATGCCGGTTGGATAGTGTACATGGACATAAGATATTAGCCTTCCTACAGTTTTAAACACACACAATACACATTTGTTTTTTTATGTTTTATGTCGTATATGGACGTGTGAAAAAAGGAATGGATTATGATTCATACTTCATACTTCATATTTGATACTAAACACTATGTGCAAAATTGAAGAATGAGAAACTCTCCAAACTCTTTTATGTATTCTTAACTCTTATTCTAACTCGAATAAAAAGAGGATGGACAGTTGTGGATTGAGGACTTTTTAATACAATCCCTCTTTTTAAATGCATTTGTAAATATTTTCTATACAAGTAAATATTAGTATACTAATTTTATAATTTTATATACACAATACATTGTGATGTATAGGGCGTTTTGTGGGGTGTACAATTCAAAAGATGTGACTTGTAAGTATACAATCCAGATTCTACATATGGTTAAGATGCATTTCCTTTTCCTTACTTTACATGTGTAGATATTATATATACCTACTTTGTTTTTTATTTTTGATCGTGTCCACTGTCCACCCACAATCCACAGTTCACATGTGGACCGTTACCGTTATCCTAATTTTGTACATATATTTTATACATTTTTAATGTCACATGAAACATGAAACCATGTCTAACTTCCAATGTCCATCCAACTATCCAGTGTCCTGTTGTTTTTTACAACTTGTAACAATTATTGCTTATACATGAACATTGAACATGTTTTGAAGCTAAATAACATGGTTGTACTTTGTACTCTTGTACGTATTTCAGTCACAGGAATCATTGTACATTGCACATGGGAAAACGGCACAATTTAGCACAAGTAATTCAGCAACACACATGCCGTCATATTCCATAATATTCCATACTCCATACATCAATTATTTTTATTACTTGAGGCTTGAGGAGTTGAGGAGTACAAAAATCATGGGTTGTAAAAATATGTTTTTCAAAATGTAGACGTACGCATGTATCTACGTTGCTTCGAGATTGAAAATGCTTCATGTGTTTCAAATCCTCTGTATTTTGCGTTTTGTATTTTGCAGTTTGTCGAATATATGTATGAAAATTCAGAGTTACTGTTTGATGGTGTGTGGTGTATGATGTATGATAATTATAGTAAACATTAAACACAGCAAACAGACAACGGACAACGGACACACAATGTATGTATAAATATTGTGGATGGACATGGGACATGAAGTGTCTATGAATATTATGTACAATGTACATAATAATTCCACGCCGGTGGCTTTTTTATTGAGGGAAAGGGGAGATGAGAACAATGAGAAAGATCCACTGCAAGCTGTGCCTATCTTCTATCTAGTGTCTACTGTCTACGATGACGGTGATAATAGTAATAATAATGAGTAATTAATATGACATTAATGATAGTTGTACAATAATAATAATAATAATATGACGACCGGGAAGATTCTCCCATGTCACATCTAGGATCTAGTGAATTCGAGACATGTATACCTTTATACTTTATACGTTTTCTCTGCACAATTCAGATTTCAAAGTGACAAGGCATCTTTGTTTCTTTTCTTGTAGTTATCTTTTGTACATTGTAGTCACATGGGTTTTATTAAGCATGTTGCATATTGTGTACAAAAAGATAATTATAATATACTATGCAGTGTGTTACATGCATGCAGCATGCTACACGTGAAGTTTAAAAGCAAGAGCAAAAGAAGAAGAAACAAGTCGAGTTCACAATTCACAAGCTATTAAATATTAAATATTAGATATCACGATGGAAAAATTACATGATACATGACACATGATATTCCGTATTCAGTCACTTGTTCGTTTATCGCTCTTCATGCGAGAGAAGATGACAAAATGACAAAATTTGACGTATTTATGCTGTAAATGGCACCTTGTTTCTCCTTGATCTCTAAAATGCCCTGTCTCATTGTATTATTATTGGATATTGGAATTTCGTGTACTTTTCAGGTCTCAATTGTCATACATGCTCTTTTGCACACGTACACGCTGACTTGATTTGACATTGACTTTGGCTTCGTTTTCGACTCTGAGAATCGAGGATCGCGGATCGAGAATCAAAAATCAAGTATCAAGAATGACATAAATTGACAAAGACAAGAGGATGTAAAACGGCAAGACTGAAAGGAAAAAAAAGTATTACTGTTTGCTTCATTATGTTTCACACAAGTTTGCTTTTCCGCTGTGAAAAAAAGGAGGAAAAAAAAGGATCGCAAGTTTTTTTCCCCTCCACCATTTACCTTTTACGCATGTATTCGTAATATATTATGCATCATACACCATACAACTCGTATATTGTAGTTAACAGGTTGTTTCTGTGATCTGTGACAATTCTCCTGAACGAGACAGCGACAGTGAAGATGCCGATTACGGAGTTTGAGTATTATAGATTCAAGATTGTCTAGTAAAAAGTACAAGTATTGCATAAATTCTATACCGTGTGTACTGTTTGGTATGTGTTCAGTAGCTGGTGGTTGCTTCTTTTTCCTTGAAGTCCAAAACTCAAAGCTCAAAACTCTCTATTCTCTATAGTCAATCTCATTACATTGCCTTACATATTTGCGGTTTTGTGTGTGGGACCATTAAAAAAATATCCAATGAAATTTTAATGGGACCACACGGGGAATTCGTTGAACTCTAGTTAACTTTTTTTCTCATTCTTCCTCGTCTCAAGTCTTAAGTCTCAATTCTCCATTCTCCATCTTCATTCCCTTCTCCCAATTTGAAATCCGTCAAAGGACTTTTCAGCTTTTGGTAATCAGTAAAGAAAACAAAACTGGTCTGTCCGTCTGTCTGCTTGTCCTCTGTTGTTCAATGTGTGGTTCAGTTCAATGTCTAAATACTTTTGTATATCGGATATTCTTTTCAATTATAAATCCTCAAATTAAATCAGTACAAATCAATATTATAAAAATCAAAGCAACAAAAAATATTCAAAATTCAAAATATATTATATTGCAAAATCCCTCTTAATTGTTAATTCTGATGTCAAAAGTTGGGATTTGCATTTAAAACCAAAATCTAGTAAAATGTACACTGTACATCGTAAATCGCACATGTGTCATGAATCTGAAATTTAATTCCTGGTTCTGGTTCACCTTTGGATTTTCTTGATTGTACAATGTACAAAAAAAAGCAGAAAAGAGGATAAAGTAGTAGAAAAATCGTTATCTGTTATCGTTCATCTCATGTCTCAATATTCAGATTCCACTTTCTTCATTTTCATTTGCCGTTTCTTTCTCTTCCTCGTCCTCTCTTGTTTTGTCTAATTAATTAATGAATAAACCAGCTGAGCATTGAGCATTAAGCATCGAGGATTGAGAATTGAGAATCAACACAATCAACAGAGAAGTTTCAGTACTTAAAAATTTAAATAAATAATAAATGTACTCCAGTGGAATATACAATGTAAATTCAAAATTCCAATTGCAACATTCGAATATTGGATATTGATACTGTGCACTTTTCCTTGTTGCTCCTTACTAATGTGATCTCGTCTCATCTCTACACTCTAAAGTCTAAAGTCTACATTATACATTCTACAGCGTAATGCAATGTCTAATGTTTAATGTGTAATGTAACATGTTTGACTGACAGCCAAATGAGATGAAGTGACAAACCATCCAACGTCCAACCGTCACTATAAAGTGTACAGTGTACACTGTGCATTGCTCACTCTGCTCAACCGAAGAATGAACAGGTCTCTAATCAACTTAAATTCACGTTTTTCTTGTACTTTTCACCATTACATGTTACATTCATTATATTATGTATATTATCCTCATGCTCATTCTCAATGCTCACTCAATGCTCATGTAAAACTACACGGAGATCTTTGTTAATGGACAATCGAGATGAATATCATCAAAAAGTAAAAAAAAAATTATTATTGTGTATAATCATCTTGTGATTGTTTTCATGTAGTCTTATCTCATGTAAATATTTCATAATACTGCATCAAACATCAAATATTTTGAATTATGAATTAGGTATAAAAGGTATGAGTGACTACACATTGCAAAAAACTTTTCTTCGTCAGAGTGCAATGTCTCATGTCAATGTCGTCTATTTTCAAATTGTAGAGTTGTCTGTACAATGTACAGTCTAGACTCTAGATTCTAGGGAAAAGAGGAATTTCATTACATGTTACCTTATCGTCATAATGACATTTAATTTGTCAAATGCAAATTTGGAACTTGGAATTTTATCAAAAAACACAGAGTAAAAATGTCTGCTTAGTCTGTTGTCTTTCTGGTTCTGGAGACGGGGGAAACTGGTGTTTGATATTTGGTAATTGATGTGTGGTATCTATTGTTTGTTGTAATGATGAAAACTTTATTACAAATGAGAGTTAGACGAAGAATTAAAAACTAAGATGCATAGAGGACATTCTGTCATCTGATGTCTGATGTCTGATATGATGAGATGACTGACTCAAAGTGTTTAACACATCACATCATTGTCTCTTCTATTCTATTCTGTACTGGCTTGTTTTATTACAGCTGGAGAAGGAGAGGGAAAAGTCCGAGGGGGAAGAGTGAACAACGAACAACGAAGAAGGAACAGCATGATTTCGTGTTGTCGATGAATCTTTAAAAGAGCCATTGTTGACTCTCCATCTATTCTGTTAAATTAAAGTATAGTAAAACATGTACACTATTATACAATGGATATTTACAAGCATTTGGAATTCGGAAAAATACATGTATATCAGACAATGTACATTGTACATGTGTACACTGTACAGTCTACTGTGTGTGGACTTGGAAAAAGACAGATTGTAGCTCTAAAGTTTAAAGTTACAGAGAAGAAAGAAAATGCATACAATGATGTTTATGATGATGATGATGAGTTTGAAGAAAATAGATGATGGTCGTGACGACGACCTACAACACTTGCCTAATTGTCCAATCTTCAATCTAATCCCAACATGTACAATGTACATTGTACATAACATGCAGAATACAGCATCCAAGATACTTTCATCCCATGAAAAACAAATTGTTCCTCTGTGTATAGAATATAGAATACAGAATACAGAATCCACTGCTGTGTTCAATGTTCAGTGTTAAGTCTTTATGTACCGTCCGTCATCCGTGTAATATTCTGCAGATTGGATTGGAGTTTCGAGTTTGGAGTAGAATAGAATTTTTATGTCCGCATAAAATAAGCCATGTAAACACATGGGCAATTGGTACACTACACACGCACATTTTCTTGTCTAATCTTTCTCCGTTTCGGATTCCGGCAACTGGACAATGCCAATGTTTATCTAGTATCTAGTGTCTAGCCCTCAAAATAGCAAAATGTATGCGCAAATAACTAGTAAATTGTAAATGATAAAAATATTCAAGTCAAAATCCTTCCCTCTTTTCTGTTTTGATGGAGAGAAAGCTTAGAATTATTTATCTACTATATTTACGATGGGTGGAGGAGGCGCAAAGTCATAGATTGATGAATCAAAGTCATCGAGATTCCTTTTGCTCATGTTATGGATTATGGACAAATCACTTCTGGGAAATCAAAAGTATTCTCCCCAACAGATGATCCATCCATCCATCCATCCATCCATCCATTTGTCTGTCCACTCCATTCATGGGAATGTACAATTTGTACAATGTATGAGGTATGCGATTTTGAAGATAGATTGAGGAAATACCTGGAAAATGAAGCATTATACCCAATACATAGTACAATATAACAAAAGGCGATCATATTATAATAGTTACTAGTTATTACACGTATAAAATGGATTATAAAAAATAAGCAATTTCAAAATTCCATGTTATTCGTTATTTGTCAAACCAGGCTCCAATTTTCCATTTTCCATTTCTGATAAATAAATGAAGTATCACGTAGTACAAATATGAAATGGTAAGATAAACCATTGCATGTGTTACTTTTCTAATCAGGAAGGTTCATCTCGTCGGTGTGTTCATCAGCATTCCTCTCGTGTTTTGAAACTGTGGAGATTTTGACACGAAAGTTGTGATCAAACAAGTCTCTTGGTATCAAGTATCAAGTATAAAGTAAATTTACTGCTTTATCATAATAATAATAATAATAATAATTGCTAAGATATTAGATTCATATCCGTATCCGTACTATCTGTACTCTGTACATGTGTATCGAATATTGAATACTGAATACTGAACGTAATATAAAACAGGTTAGAGATTATTTAAACGAACAAGAAATCCATGACCGACAATCCACAAGCCACCATCAACACCCACACACAAATTTTCCACAGAATTATTCTACACACATCACATAATATCATATTTTAATACACATTTTAGGCATTTGATACAACATTCAATTGTTACCATTTTTCGGAAGCATTTTTTTTTATTATTCTTTATTCCAAAGAGGATCAATAATTTTTTGTGATCGACCCTTTGCAGTAGACCTAGACCCGAGTCCTTTTAGTATTATGTAGCTCTCTTCTGTACAACACACTTCAATAGAAAATTAAGTCCCAAGCTACTCAGAAAATAGAAAATACTTCTTTTTCAAAGAAATAAATGCCTGAAAGATGAATTTTGCTCTGTTCTCAGTGCACAGTTTACACTGTAAACTGTAAATTGAATTCATCAGAGCCAGAGCAATACCGTTGTAAAATGTGTTACATGTAACATGCAAGATACTTGAATCTTGAAGCTTGAATTCCAAGAACAAAATATTTAACACAGAAATTTACCCCTCTGTTTTGCTTCAAGATTCATAATTTTAAAAAGTTCTTGATCCGCTTCTGGTGCCATCAGGATTAATTACACTACAATCTATGATATCGAATATTGATGCGGATAATGACTAATGAAGAATGTAAAGAGTAGGTAGAGATGTGTGAATGATCTGAAAATTAGAACACTCCCATTCCATTCCCTTCCTCTCTAAACTTGACTCTAAACTCGTCTTATTACGTGAGTCCATCATTTCCATAATATCATATCATATGTGTAGAATGTAATATGTAGCACGAATGATCGAGGAGCTGGAGGCCAAAGGCTAATTAATAATAATAATTATGAGCGTTGAGCATATGTACATAAATGTAGATGGTAGATTGTGGATTTGCAATTATTCATAACCCTTATAGACGATGCGTGTGTGTGTTTTGTATATATTTGATAGTTAATACTTAATGTGTAGGAATATTGCAAATTGCAAAAAAATGGTTCATCTACCATTTTCCATTTTCAGCAATGAACTAAAGCTATGAAATGGACAATTCATAATTTATATACTTCAGACTTCAGCATAATGTAGTAAATGGCAAATGTGCGATGCCAATCGACAGTAACTATTGCGAGTTGCGAGTACCAGCCAAAAAACGTGCTAAAAACTTTGAATCAGGCTTCTCACGACAGATTTACGATGCTCATACAAAAAAATATAATGTATAAAATCGTATATGCTTTGAATATTGAATATTCTCATTGATTTGTTTTTTGTTGTTCTTGTTCTTGTTCTCTGATCTCTGATCTTTGATTATGAATGATGATCTTTACAGAGCAGAGCTAATATTCTCTTGGTATTAATTTTAATTATTACATGGAGTCCAAATTGATGACAGGAGGGGATGGTCAATGGTCAGTATTATTTACTTGTGGACTTGTATATATTCGTACCTCTGTGTAAAATCCGCTTCTAATACAATATTCAATATAGGACTCTCAAATCTCATATGTACTCCACTATTCATTCATATGCTTCATACCCAACTTACTTGCGTCTTTTACACTTTTACAATATGCAATAAAGATCAAACAACAAACAACACCTCAAACTCTCAACTCGTGCCTTGGCTTAAATTGAAAAATTGAAATGATCCAGAGTTCAAAGCTATTATATTATGTATAATGTACTTTAGAAACTATCAATATTTTTCAAATGTCGAATGTGGAATGAAATAGACTGAATGAATGAATGAAATGGATAATTACAAATGCTGAAAACGTGTATTATATTATCTATCCATTTGTTTTTATTTTTTATCCTTGTGTATTTTACATGATGTGTAAAATGTAAATACGAGACAAAACAATGGAACAACATAAAGAGTAAAGCCTATTGACTATTGACTATTGTTGACCAGGGAGATGCTCATTGAATTTTAATTCTTTTAGTGTGTAGTAAATTTGTGATTTACAGCTATTTATTATCATTGTTCTGTACCCTGTACTGTAGTGATTTTAGGGTGAGGATGTTGAAAATTGAAATATTGAAATTGATCCTGCACCCAAAATCGATCTGGATCTCGGTGCTCAATGTCCAATGCTCTATGATCTCATGCTCGACTTTAATAATTAGAATTTAAAACTTGGGATTTGACCATTATCAACTCCGAAGAGAAGCAAAGAGAAGAGGAAAAGAAAAATGAATGTGAACCATTTGCTCATTATTTGTCTTGAGATTGGCAATGGTCTAAGCATGAAATGAGCATTGATACATTTTAAAGATACAAATACTAAATAGTAAATGCTTAATACTGCTGCACTCACTCTTCCTTCTTAATTGCCAATTAGTGTATTAGCATTGTTATGATGAGTATTATTATGATTCCACTAGGCTAACTTGACGTGAGCTTAAACGTGCAACTTGAAAGGTAGAATGCATAATGTACACGGCTGAAACAAGCATAACGTAATTTCAATTTTGAGCATTCGTTCTGGTTTTCATCTCAATTGCTCTCCTGCTTTTATTATGATTGTTATTGAATAGCTTTATAAACCAGGGAATCAGTCTGCTGCAGCATATACTCTATACGTTAAAAACTAAACACTTTACTTTTTTATCATAGTACATAGTACATACATCCTCGAGGCTCGAGGCTTTTACCCTCACAATTGAATTTTTTTTCCTGGTTCCTCTCATTTTCAATTTTGATTTTTGATTCAAGATATGAAACTGCTATTCTTCTTGTTATTATTATCTATTATTGTGATATAATATGCTTTATCAAGGAAGCGAAACTAGAAGAATTGATGTTATAAATTACAAATATATTCAGCATTTCATTTTTTAGTATGTTTGGTCTGGTTTTGTATGGGTTTTGCTCCTTGGTTTTACTTTTAATTTTTTCATGCATTTCATAATCAGATTACAGAAATAAATGAGAAAAGCCAAGGAAATGAAATACAAATAAGTAGCATACACAGTACAATTTAACTAAGCATTGAGCATTGAACATGGAACAAGTTTTAATTACTGTTTTATTTTTTTCTTTGGAATTTTGAAGGTATTGGACGGAGGATAGGAACGGAAGTAATAA
Organism: Sminthurinus elegans; assembly: GCA_034698325.1. Taxonomy (NCBI): domain Eukaryota; kingdom Metazoa; phylum Arthropoda; class Collembola; order Symphypleona; family Katiannidae; genus Sminthurinus; species Sminthurinus elegans. The sequence continues at coordinate 23,185 of JAQGBI010000067.1, read as the reverse complement.
GAATGCCACACCGTACACAAAGTTGAGACGACAATGTTTGGAGCGAGGGATTATTTGGGAGGATAACGATTTTTTACCTTCGTACAAGTTACTACCCAAGTCAAAAAAATCCTCATACCCCGTCGTCTGGCTTAGACCTCATGTAAGTAACCAAATACAAATACAAAAATATAAATCATGCTTGAAACAATTACAATCTGTGTATCACTTTCTCTTTCACCTATTTTAACTTTTATGTAATTGAATGTCAATTATTGTCGTTAGTCATTAGTCATTAGCACCTTTTTACCCTCGTTTGTATAACTTACAATTACAATATAAGAAGTGTTTTGTGCATCATTACATTAAATTTCTATTCAGCTGCATGTATAATCCATGAGTCTAGACTCTAAATTCTAAACTTATTCTGCATTCTACATAGTGCGTGATTATGAGTGTTCAGTGTGCAGTGAAACAAATTATTCTGAATTTTGTAAACATAATCATGTAATTTAGTTCATATAGTTTATAGTTATGCGATGAGCTTGCTCATTGTTTTTCAAAGCAGACAAGAAGGATGTGGATGTAGAATGTAGAGGTTCAAGTTGAAAGCTAAAATGTCTGGTATCTGGTATTCAATCAGATAACAGCGGTTGCGGTTGTAATTTTAGCAGTGAAGTTGAAATTTCTCTATTCTCCATTCGCTACTCTTTGTACTTAAACTCTACATTCTACATGAGAAATTTGTAGCATGCAGAATCTAGAGTTAGAATTCTTCAGACTTCAGATTGCATATTATATGGATTTTTGCAGTATGTTCATTTCTCACTTCTCACTTTCTTCTATCTACTTTTATGTACATATTTGTATCAGGTGCAGTATGTTCAAAATAAGTATGTCCCGACTCTTGCAATAATGTCGAAAAATGTGTTGGTCAAACATTTAGTAAATTATACATAATTTCACGTGGTCACTTGGCCTGGTCATGATCATCTTTTCACTCTTGTACTTTATTTATACCTTTTACTTTCTATTTTCTATACTTGTCAACATCAACAAACTGTCACTTTGGTTGTTAGTTAAGGGAAGGTAGTAAAAATATTTTTGTATTGTGGATTGTGGGAATTTCATCAATTTGCGTTGTCATTCGAGCTAAAACCTAGGATATCGTACAGACCGCTTTGGATTTTGAATTGACTTGTTACCAAACTGTCTGTCTCTGTTTTCTTCTTCTTTTGATGAAAATTGCTGTATAAATTGCACTGGGATTAACTACCTTTTAGCTGATTGGAATTTAAAGAGTAATGAGTAATGGGCAACGGTAATGGTGGATGGTCGTCAAACTATATGTTTAAACTTGAAACATTCAATTTTTATGCTAATAACACTGGAAAAATATCAGATAAAAAACTGAAACATGGACGTTTTATGTATCATTGATGGAATGGTGACTGATGACTGACGTGTGAAAAGTAAGAAAAAAAAGAAGATATGCAGAGAAAGAAGGAAATGATAGAAAATGTTGTAGTCAAGTAATCAATGACCAATGACCAAAAGGTGTCAAAAGTAAAAAGTGGTTTTTTTTCTTTATCTTTCACATTTCGTTGCAACTTTCTGTGAAAATCTAGCATCTCGTCATTATCACTCTGGACTCTCGATTCTGAACTCTGCGGTACATTTTATACACACGTGTGTTTCGACTTTTGATAAACTTGTCCGTGAGTACCTACGAATTTTATGACTGACAAAAGCATAGATGTACATTCGAGATTCAACTTGTACTTTGTACATTGTGTATTTGAATTTGTATATGATGTTTATTATTTTGCAAGAATGAAAAGTATGAAATACAAGAGTGCAAAATGTAACGCATATTTAGTATTTAGTACAAGTGGATAGTGAATAGTGAATACACGTCATGTATCATGTATTACGCATTGTGTCATTCATTGAAGAGGCTTCAAATGTGAATTCAATTCAGACTGTGAATGAGGATGAGAAGAGGGATATTTTGTACTTTGTATTGTGGGTCTAGTGTTCAGTTTGTACATTGTAGAGGAATTATTGTGACTTTTGACTTTTGACTGCTTAATAAATATCAAGTGGTGCGAGTAGAATTTAAATATTTGTTATGAATCTATTTAGTTTTGATTCTTGATACGTGAGGATATTTTGCAAACAAATGTTTACTGTTTATGGCCGTGTCATATCAATATTATTACTACAATTCTAGATACAATGTACATGTAACATTTTAGATTGTTACAGTCGGATAAGCATACGGAATAATAGAGAACGAGAAAGAGAAAGATGATAGAGAATGGAGAATAGAGAATAATAGAGAGACAGTATGAAATTTAAATGATCATGTCGTAAATTTTCACTTTATGCTCATTTTTTCACAATCATGAATCACAAAATCCATTTCGTATTACATTTTATAAGTTATAATAGATAATAGATGATGGTAGTAGACACATTGATACGTAATAGTTTGGGATTTGGGAGTTTGACTTCTCCATTATCCATTATGATAATATGGTGTAAGCTAATACGATAATACCGTCTTTATTAAACCTGTTTCTTTTCCATGCTGCTCTTTTTCTTCTTCTTCATCTTCTCATTCATCAGTTTCTCAAATCTCAAATCATACAATAGTTTATTTCTCTCTGCCTCTCTTCCTAGTCAAAATTCAAAATATGTTTGAGTATTCGACATTCTGCATTCTGCATGAATTGATGTGTCTATTAAAGCTGTAGTAAATTTTTGTGGATTGTTCTTCTCTCTGTTCTCCATGTGATTTAATTAAATTGGTTCTCTAATGACCTAAAACCAAATTTTTCCCATTGGATGGATACATAAGATATCTACATAAGTTTTAAACTATAAACTATGTAGGAAAAGTCACTCTTTACACTTTACTCTGTAACTTTCTGTTTTAGACTGCTATCTCAATCTTGCTATTGCTTTTTGAATACAGAATACAGTATTATTTATGCAGATGCGCTGGGCGTTCAGTGTTCAGTTTAAAGTTCAAATGTTCAGCTTCCATCTTCTCTATCCAAAAAAAGTCAATTTTGCATTAATGTTTTTTATTTTTAATTTTGTGCCAGAATTGGCTAGAAAAGTATCCTTGGGAAAAAAACAATCTTTATTTTAATGTTTAATGTGGGGCTTTTACTCTGTATGAAACTCGAGGGATAAAAAACGATCAGAGTACTCCAGATGAAACATGAAAAAAGAATTTTGAACCACAAAATAACAAAATGAAAACCCTTGTGGATTCTGGATGTTACATTTCATTGCAGACATTAGACGCTAGAGAATCTTGAGGTTAATTCAGGCAGAAAATATTGTAGAATGAAAAATCAAGAACAAAATAATATTATGATGTGTAGAGTGTATATTGAAGAAAGAAGAGAATATGAGAAAAAGAGAGAAAAATGGTAATATAATAAATAATAATAGAATAATAGTATGGTAATTGAGCCTTTTATGATATCAGATATGTTTTATATGGAAATTAGTATAGTTTATTTTATAGTTTGTTCATCTCATCTGATGAAACTTTAGTTAGGTTTGGTTTGGGGTTTAAGATGCAGAAGCAAACGTTGACGTTTGGTGTTGAGTACAAAGTATCAAGTATGTGCATTGTTCATGTGTATGTAAAATGATATCCTTCATCATGTTTTCTTAGCCATAAGGAAAAAACTCCTCCAGTCTACAACTATTAACAATAATAATGTTACAGATAAGCACAGACAAGAGACAATAAATAGTTGATTGTGCTGTATGAAAATCCTCGTACATCGTACGCGTATTTTCTACAATATATTACACGCAACACACAACACATAACACATATTGTTGGTGTTATTGTTGTTTTTGTTACTGTTGTTGATGTGATAAGATTTCTCAAGCTGCAAATCAAAAACATTGTGATATTATGGATATGGAATGGATTTAGAAGTGCAAGTATCATCAAAATGTTTATGTATCTAAATGTCATGCCATCGGCATAATGAAGACGAAAACGAAAAGGATGTTTCATAATACACCTCACATACAAAGATCCACTCTTAAAGTATAAAGTACGTGTGTAGAATGAAAAGCGGGCGTGTTATCCTCCGTCCTCAACTCAAGTAATAATAACTAAACTTGAACCAAAAAAACCATGTAATTGATGTGTTCAACAAAGTATCTATTTTATCAGCTTCAGAGTCGAGAGAGAATTGAGAATTGGGAGAAGATCAAGATGAAACAATGTGTGTGGAGTGTGGAGCTCACTTACTCAAATGTTTCCATCTTACACAGATTTTATAGATCTTAGACCCAGAGCAGAGTAAAGAGTGAAGAGTATACATTTTCCGTATCCGTATTTCATATTTCATGACGATGACATGATTACCCTTCTTAACTTTTTAATAGACTCCCTTCTTTTCTCAACATTTTCTCTAGATCTCTAGAGAGCTGAAGGTGCAGAGTCGCTTGATTCTCTATTCTTTAGTCTTTAGATTTCTTCCAGCGATCGTACATTGTTCATATTGCATCATCATTTAAATGTAACATCTAAAGTATACTTACATGAAAAAATAGTTTTGGAAAAATTCCAAAATGTTTAAACTTTAAAGTAATTTAAGCGTTGAGAATTTTTTCTACCTAATAATTCCTCAACAAAATGGAGATTTCTACTAATTAATTGTGTTGGAATTTGGAACCACTTGAAGTTTGAAGTTATACAGAACACAAAAGAAGCAAGTCATGACTTTTGTTTTCTGAGCTGGCTAATGGCTAATGCGATGAAGATGGAAGAATTGAGGGTTGAGAAGAAGTGGGATTTGGAATGGAAAGAAAACAAGAACCAAAAAAGTTGCACATGTCAATACAATTACTTTCACTCTTCTAATTTACATGTGCTGTATCTAGTGTTTGATACTGAATAATGTACTGACTTGTACGATTCTGTGTATAGAGTTGGCATCTTCAATCTTGTTTCTTCAATCTTGTTTAATCCATTCTTCAGTAGATGAATTACATTTTGATTGTTATGCTTTATGCTTTATCTCTTTAGCTTATCATTTATCAGCTCTACCCGATAATTGATACTTGATAAAATGTAGTGCATGAGACACAAAATCAGATATTTTATCTCTTGTTTGAATTGGATTTGGACTTGGATTTGGATTGCCGACTGCTGATTGTCGCACATGTAAATTAGCTATATGATATTATGGAGGCTGTAGATACATTTGAGATTCGAAATCCAAGTTTCATTCCAAGTGTCAAAATTTGGGCTGTTTGTATATTATGTGGATTTTACTGTGTCATGAGTCATGATACTGGGATTAAGCACTGGCATTTCGATGAATGAACTACTTGTCATGTGCTTGTGCTGGCAATTGAATGGATACTTGAATTTTGAATTGATTTGAAATTCAAATTCTGTTTGATATCTTGTTGTGTCATTGGATTGTTGAATTCAACATATCATGTAGACATATAATACACAAAACACACACCTAAAACACAACAATATACTTAATATTTCCACATTATTTAATGGGAGGACAAGTCTTCTGCAGATCAATGAGTTACTCAACTCATTTTTTTTCATCATCTTTATTTTCTCCTGTACTTTACTTTTTTTGACGATTCTTCTGTTTCCTAAAACTTTCAACTCCCAAAATTTATATTCCAAATTCCGTACGTCAATTTCTAGTTGCTCAATCCTGACTTTGAATTTGAAATTTGAAATTGTGGCTTCATATCTACATAAAAGTAAACAAGGTATTTAAATCCCTTTAGTGATAATTAGATGTAGAATTATTAGTATTGTGCAACAAGTGTACATTGTATATTTTATTATTTGAATAGAATGCATTAGAATTAGTTTAGTTGCTCCAATGATTTACATATTGAATGATGAAAAAAAATATGTAGCATGTAATTAACATGCACTAGGCAGGATTCTTTTCATATTATGCTAAATACTAAATACGAGCCCAACACAAAACACAAATGAGATGACACTAATGACTTTTATATGTTATACAATTACACAACAATGTACACAATTGTCACCGGAAATGATAATTGTAGTTTGTAGTTTGTACTTTTTATTTGATGGGGTGTTGAGTGGAGTGTTGAATGTACTTACAATTTACAATTGACAATCCACTCCGAGATTGGAACTGACAATGGATAATGGATGTTGAATAAAGAATAAAGGAGAGAATTAGATTACATGTAAGATACAGCCTGATTGTTGACAGTATAGTGTGTGATACGAATAAAATATGGTATTGTGTGCTCTTCTTGGTTCTTCGTTCTTGGTTCATTTATATCATAATATTATGAAAGGATGAGGATAACAATACATTCGTTCTAATTTATAATAGTCATTTAAACATGTACAATGTACAATTTGCATTATACATTATGCAGAAAAAAAGAGATAATATGAGTCATAAATTGGAGATGAACTGGAATTGTTTACCCAAACTTGTACATTGTACATATTTCACTGCATACTTAACAGCAAAGAATATTATATAGAATAAGGCAGTGAACAGGGAAATATAATGTATAATTCATAGTGTTACAGAGACATGACAGCAATAATAAAGCTAATGATAAAAATAGCATGCAAAATGCACTTGTTGCTTATTGTTTAGTGGTAAAAATTGAAATTGGAATCGCTCTTTAAAATTACAAACACACTCGCTCCGATGATAAAAATACGAGATAGGGAAATTTCCACAAGAAATCACCCAAGTATCTGTGAGACTGCGTAATGCATAATAATGAATAATGATGTTGACACAAAGAAAGAGATATATAGAGACTTGTAGAAAAAATACATGGATTTTTCGGTACTAATTATCAATTAAACCAATAGAAAATAGTTTAGATTATGATGTGATATGAAATATGCAATAAATATTTCAGCGACTTTTATACTTTGTACTTCAAAATTATGAATAATAATAATTATTATTCATTGTCAATTTTATTTATGTATGATTTCAGGAACTGATGCCACATCCGAGATTTTCCAGTGACCACCCTTGGAAAACAATGATTGATGCTGGACTCCAAGGTATAAATATGAAATAAAGAGTTTTTGACCTGAATAAATTTCTTGTTTTTTCCTAGTGGATAATATTGATTCTATTTTAGCATTTGAGTAGTATGGATAATATTTTTGTTTTTGGTGTTATGATTTGCAGGTGACACTCATTTACTCTTGGCCCTCACCACATTGTCAACAACACCCAGACTTCTTGAACGCATAGTACCTCTTGATCAGACCTTTGACCACGGCTATTGTGGTATCTTCAGGTAAATATAAATTGCAAAAGTGCATACATAACGTCTAAAGTTTATTGCTTGTAAGTAGAATAACAAAAGTTATCATGTTCGTGATGATTTTGAAGATGTTTTTATTCTAAATTATGACGGAAGAAGTAGAAGTAGAAAGTCTTCCAATTTTCAAATGCATGTGTAAGTATGTATACATATAGATGTATTACGGGAACAATAAACAAAGTGAAAAATGCATGCCCAATTCTTATTGTACAGAGTACACACTACAAAATCCAAACTCCAAACTGCAAACAAAACAATGTAGTTGCATCACTTGAGACTTGAGATGTGAAATATCTTGTCTACTTTCAAACTGCATTATTAGATGTTTGTAGTTTGTACTTTTAATACAAGTTTGTAAATATATGGAACATATGAGAAGGATGCAAAATACACATTTTGCGAATTGATTTGACACGATATAGAATAGAGATGATCATCTATCTATCTACTTCTTGCCACTTCTACTTGAGCCTCAAGTACAATAATTTACAATTGACACAGTCTGTTGATTCTTGTAAAGAAATAAATTTCTCACTTGTAAATTCACACATTCATAGTTCAAAGTGTTCATGTATCATACGTAGATTTTACAGGTGTGATTTAACTTCATGTAGCAGTATCTTGTATAATGTTTTATCATTTATCGTAATTTTTATGATTTCTGGGATTTTATAATTTTATTATCATTTTTTTATACCAGTACACATGTAGTGTACGTTGTGCTTGTACAGTTGAGACTTCAATAGAAATTAACTCATTTTTCTTTACTTCCTGTAACACAATATGTATTTTCGACTGTACACCAATGTGGAAGAATGTCGAATGTCGAAGCCAGAAGGTGAAAATCGTATTGCTATTTGTTATTCTGGAAGAATTTTAGCAATGATCATCAGAGGCATCGTATGTAAATTGTGCATTGCGTTTTATATGATTCTAGACCACAGTACATTCCTTTGTATTTTGTATTCTATATCGATAAGTTATGAAATTAAGTTAATTTAGGGATTGACAGATAAAAATCATAGCTTAACACTTCTACTCCACTGTAAATAATTTTTGTTAATTTCGAATTTAGAACCTTGAATATTGAGTATATAATATTTTTGCATGTAAATGGTTATTTCAAAATGTGAAGAGGCATTTTTATACCCGTTTCTTACACTTTACTCTGTACTCTGTACGCGGTTACTGAAAGTAACGGATGTACATAAAATGAAGGTGAGGACTAAATGCACGTGCAAATAACATATAAAAAAAAATCTTGTCTCTTCTTTATCTCCTTATGATTATTAGAAATGAGAAAAATGTATGTTAAATGTTTATATACAGACAAAATAACAACACATGTGACTTTTTGAGTTTTTGGGATAGTCTTTTTATTTAAACACATCTTTTTTAATCATGAACATGGATTTTCTAGTAACATACATGAGCCTAAGAGCAGATGAGCAAGAGTATGATCATGGGAGAGGAGAGCAAGGATATGTTTTATGCTAATTTGACTGTTATTGCTTATGCTAATTTCACAAATACCTTTGAATGTGTCTAATGTGTAATCTAGATAGTAAATATTAAATAGAATGGGCTTGTTAGTACAATGTACAGGGAGCTGTACAGGTTTTGTCATTTGAAAAACTATGTGAGGTAAAATGTTCCATGGGATGTGAAATGTGAAGATAATAAATATTGGATGATTCCATTTTTGTTTTTTGTTTTGTCTCTTGTACATTGTACAGGTTTAGATTTTGGCAGTTTGGACAATGGATTGAAGTCCAAGTGGATGATCGTATACCAACTTGTAGAGGCAGGCCGATAGGCCTTTGCACAGTCAACCCAGATGCTGTAGAATTTTGGCCGGCTTTGTTAGAAAAAGGTGTGAGACAGTTTGGATACAATATGTAATACAATATTACTGCACAAGTCATTGGTATTTTCCTTGTAGTGTTTAAAACGAGGTTGAAAATTCAGATATTTTGCTTTTATATTCACTGTTCACAATATATTACATGCTATAATTTTTTAATAAATATATTATTTGAACTTTGAAGCCTATGCCAAGTTATATGGATCCTATGACAAAATGCATGAGACTGGAAGTGGAGCAAGAGCTCTTCAAGACCTCACTGGAGGAATTGTTCAAAGGTGAATAAAATTTATAATAAAATTATTACAAATGATAAATTACGTTTATTTTATTGTCATTCAACAATGTTCAATAACTTTTTTAATCAAATATTTTACGTATGTTACTTTTTATTGTCACTTGTAGTTTTGGCCTGAGCTCCCAAGACCGTTACCTGACGTATCAAGTTTTAAACAGTGCTGTTCCAAGATCAACTGTCATCGTGGCTAGTATAGCCCCTGTAAGTTATTACTTATTACAATTCACAATAATTGACCCATTCCTCTCATTTTTCTCATTGTTATTTTACTCATGAATCATGACAGTTACGAATTAGTTATTTTACTAGAGAAAATCTTTACAAGCAATTAAAAGTCTTTGAAAAGCAATAATGAGAAATAAAAAATTCAAACCATTCTCACTTCTAATTTCTAACAACTTGTAAATAAATATTATGTAAACACAGTACACTCGTAGTAATTTTTGTGGGTTAGTTTTTTGGCCAAATCCTCATCATTTGTAAATTGTATTATTCATGTAGAATGGTGATTTGTTTTTGAGTTTGAATGAATGATGTGAAAAAGGTGTTTTCTCTCTCAGCTTGATGCTGTTGTTTCTTCTTTTTCCTTCTGACTTTGACTGAAATTTGAAATTGTAGAAGAGAGGAGTAGTGTGATATGTTTTTTTTTTTTTTGCTTTTCATAATAATTTACAAGACAAACAAGAAACAAGAGATTTGCAAGGTTTTACCTGTTTTCTAAAACGTGTGTATGTTTTGTTTTGTTTTGTACGTGTTTGTAGGAACGAGAAAGGCGAGCCTTGAAATTACGACAGGGTTTGATTACGCATTCCGCATATGACGTGACAGGGTTAGCAAGAGTTCGAGATACAGGAACCGGCAATTCAACGATAGGTCTGTACAGATTACATGTACATGATAAAATAATCATTGATCACATCACAAGTTCCTCAGTCTTTAGAAATCTTGATCAAAATTATGTATAAAGAAATAAAAACATTGATTTGAATGTAGGTGAAACTCCTCTTGTCCGACTTCGAGGACCATGGGGAAGAGGTACATGGGTTGGTCCCTGGTCCGAAAGATCAATTGAATGGGAATCCTTACCTGAAAGAGACAAAGTAATTTATCATTTTACTTGTAATCATATATTGAACTTGTAAAGTCCTCACAATTATCCATTGTTCTATTTTTGCAATGATCTAATTTTTTCATCAAAACAGGAAGTCTTATCCGTCAGAACAAGGACAGATGGAGAATTTTGGTACATTGAATATTGAAAAAAAAAGATCTAAATCAGTTTTACTACTTGAAAATTTTGCATTTGATAAAGAATAAAAGTATGAACTTTTTTGTATTGAAAAAATAGGATGTCATTTGTGGATTTTGCTCGAAATTTCACCCATTTAGGTAAATACAACAGTTTGTTCAGTTTTTTCATTATATTTCAGAGATTATGACATTAAAAACATGAATCTCATTGTTGAAATTGTGAGTGTCTACATTTATTTTTTTGAAAATTTGCAGAACTTGTTCATATCGGTCCAGACGATTGGCTCCAAGGTAAAATATCTTTCATTTCTATTACTTTTTTGAAAAAATCATTCCTAGGTCAAGTGTATATAAACAAAATTTTACTTCAAAAATTAATCAATACTTTGGAATTTATTAAATTTCAGAACCTGCACTTCAACCTCGAAAACCCTGGAGAGCCGGTAACATTCTTTCTATGACTTTTAAAAAGTCACTTTTTAATATTTTGTCTCATCGCTGATTGGATAATCAAAGCTTCGTTCTATTTTGAGTACAATGTTTTTGTTTTGTTTTGTGTTTAGTGTTAGCCAAGAGGAGATGGAGAAAGGGTTATAATGCGGGTGGAGGGCCTGATTATGTCGAAACGACTGCGATGAATCCACAGTTTGTTGTACAAATACCAAGAGGTGCTTCCACCAAATGTCACGTAGTTGTCGCTGTAACACAACAATACGGTGAAGCTGCTAGTTCATCCACTTCTAATAATAAGGACTCAAAAAGTGGAAAAACGTCATTTCATGCCATTGGTTTTGCTGTCTATGAAGCTAGGCCGAATGTTGCCAGAATTACGCCACATTTTGTCACTGAAAATGTGAGTTTTCGTACCTTTATTTTTGTCTTTGTGCTTGCTATTTTTATCACAACATTTTCAATATTATTTATTTAGTGTATTAATCTTAATGTCCATGTACTTATTATAAACTCTAAAATTGCATCTACAGCGTCCATTGGATGTCACACAACATTCAGTCAGTAGAGAAGTCGCAACATTTTTTGCACTTCCTCCAGGAGAGTATGTGATCATTCCTCAAACCAAAGTTCCAAATTGTGAAGCAAAATTTCTCCTCCGAATTTTAACTGATGAACAAAGTACTATTTGGTATGTAAAACTCAAATTTGGAATGTGTACAAATTATTATTGAAATTATTCAATAGAAGTGATTCTCCTTTTGTTACTCTAATTTTGAAAATTATATTGGCAATTGGCAATTGTCACGTACATGGTTTTTGTTGTTTTATTTTTCAGGGAAGTCAATGAAGACAACATGTTGTATCGAAATTTCAGTGTTGAAACTTTTGATAATAACTTGAGTTCGGTGAGTATTTTGTGGTTCAAAGTGAATCATTCATTATTCAGATAAAAGTGAACTGAACTGTAAAAATGCATAAAATTTACATGTTTTGTTCTTTATTATGTAGACTGAATGCCGTCAACTAATGGTCAAATGGAGCACAAGACTTCCGCAGGAAATCGATGCTGCTCAATTTAGAAGACTTTTAAAATCAAATTGGAAACGTGAGTATAATATTTTGACTGTCTAGTGTGAACAAGTACAGTTACTCAACTTTGCAAGATTTTAAATTTTTTTGTGGTTTCCTTTTAGCTTGGGTGTGGAGTAAACCCAGTTTGGAGCTTTGTAAAAGTTTAATTATGTTACGAGACTCGAATATATCTGGTCGACTTGGAATGAAAGATCTTCCTGCTCTACTCAATATTCTTCTAATTGGGAAGGTTTGTCAACATACATTTACAATGTACAATTTACACTATAAAATTTTATCAAATACATCGCACATGTTTTAACTCATTATTTTTGAAAATTTGCTAAAATTACAGGCTGCCTTTCAAAAATGGGACAGACATAAACATGGGTAAGTCTCTATCTGTTATTTTACACACAATAAGAATCAATAATATGCAACTTTCAATTTCAAAATCTGTTGAAAAATCCCAGCTTAATTTTTCTTACTTATTTTCCAGGAAAACGTCCAGTTATCATTTGAGAGCAATGTTATGGGAGGCAGGAGTGGGAGTGAGTAATAAAGTGCTCGAATGTTTAGTACTGAGATTTGCTAGAGATGCAATTTTGACATCCGAATCCTTTGTATTAGCCTTCCTCCGACTTCATCTAGCTCATGGTAAATTATAACACACGAAAATGAAGCATTTTATTTATTTGTATTCATAATACAATTGCTGGTAATTTCTACTATTCGTCTTACTTCAGTCTTCAATATTTCAAATGCATTTATGATTTACGAAATTTTATTCTCGATTAATATATACAGAGAGACATCATGCACTGGACACAAAAACGAAATCAAATCCCTTATCTGTTGAGGAAGTAAGTTCATTCAAGTTTTGAAATTCTAAGTTTTTTAGTATTCTTTGTTCATGCTTTGTTTTTAGTCTTTCTTGTTTTGATTGTAAAGTAGTGAATTAACTGGAGACTTATTCCATTTTTTACTTTGATATTAATTTCAGATGATCCTGATGACAATTTATTCGTGAATCGTGAATTGCATTCTTCAAGAAGTGTAGATTATAAGTATATAGGAAGAAAAGTTAATGTGATGCAAAAAAGAAACCAGTTTATAATGAAAACATTTCATCAAAAAATATGACCTGGCTGATATAATTATTATTATTATTATTATAAAATAATATATGTTATACTAGTGAATTACGAGAGTAACAAAACTGAAAAATATGTAATAGAGAAAGAATCTATGTAAATATTTGTTTTTATTTATTTATCTACATAGATAGAAAATTTATAATACATATATATACATGTAAATACTTTTATTGTCCCTTTGCCGGCGAGTTAGAGGACACATATATGCCAAGAAATATTGTTTAATGTTTAATATAGTATAGTAATTTATAGTATGTTAAATTATTTTTCATTAATTTTTATACATCTACATTTTTTGTCAAGTCATTTTGTTCCTTGTCCTGCTATCAACTATATAGAGCTATATATATATATACAATTTATGTAAATAATCATATATATATTACTATATACTATATAATATATGGATTTCTTTATGAGTTATTCTAGTTTTTGTTTACAAAAAAAGTTTTAAATATATTATAATATATTGTCATTTATCATTTTTTTATTCTTAATTAAAAATCATATATTATTATGTATACAGTATATGTACATGCATAACTATTATAATTAAATTATAAAATGCGATGAAATAAAAATTCACTGAAAAATATTATACAAAGTTTTTCAATGACATTATAGAAAAACCTAAAAGTATGTGTGTACAAAATAACTTTTGACATTTTCGTTCTCATTGTAATCTTCTCTACTTAGTCTCATACAATACAAATTTCAAATCAATTATGCATGTTTATAGTTTTTGGTCCACATTTTGGGAAAATTGTGGTGTGTTATTCCTTTTTTTCGACTTCTTGGATAGAGTCCTTTAGCTGTTTACCTTTTGTTTCCTCTAGAAGGAGAGACACGACCGCAGCAGCAAAGGATACGACCGCAAATATGATGGTTGGCGTTTTTTTGTTCTTTTGGCCCTGAAAGAAAATCCAGATATTTTAGAACCTACACATATATTTCTAAAAATTTATATACTCCTGTATTTTAAACATAATGAAAAGGGTTTTCAGACATGTTCATATTTTGTCACATAATTATTTTTTTTTCATTTACTATGAGATTCGTAATGTAAGGAGCTGCAGCTGATCCTAATTTCCCGAGAACAGCACAAAAACCAATTCCATATGTCCTATGACTTGTAGGCATCAACTCGATAGCATATAAAAATATTAGTGCGTAAGCTCCCCCGATGAAAAAAATTCCAACAAGCGCCAATGAAATAATAGCTGTCGAACCTGGATAATATTGGAGTCATATTTTACAATTTCAAAACATGCATAAGTTTTATTGGTATATACGTAATACGTATTACGTATAATATATTATACCCGTTTCAAATAAGAGTGACAAAGCTAGTGATATCCCACATATGAAAAGAAATGCCGAAAAAACTAATCTTCTTCCTAAATATTTGATCATGGGCGGCACCATTAAATAAGATGGGATTTCCAATATGCCACTGAAAAACGTGTACCTGGAATTAAAAAAAGAAAAAAATGTCCAAAGTATTTCTTTTTATACATTTTGTGCCTTGTAGAAAATAAAGACCTCAATAAAATGTGAAAGTAAAAAGTGAAAGTGAATTACAGGAACAAATTGGCAGATAGATTTGGGGCATTCAAAGCCACTCCATAGTAAACAAAAACAACGGACAACCATGTGAAATTCAATACTAAAGTTCTCAACCTCATTTTTGGTGTTCTGTAACAATGAAAGTAAACATGAATTTACTTTACACTTTGGCATCAAAAATTAATTATTTAAAATTAAGCGTTTATATTATAATATATTATGTAAACCTGTACAAATCCAAAAATGTACTGAAAAATTGGCTCCACTGTATTCCATTTTCCTTGTATTCTTTCTGATAGGATTTTTCATAAAGTGTTATAAAAAAAATCAGATAATAGTTCCTTCTTAAAATGTCATTTGTGAATATTTAAAATAATTTTTGTACATTCATTTATAAATAATACCTTGGAATATGAGATGGAGAGACTCAGAACAAACTGTGAAAAGTTTGCTGGTAATTTCTTCTTGTTAGTCTTTGCAATTTCACGAAGAATTTTCTCAGCGTCTTCATTTCTACCCTTGGAAATCAAAAATCTTGGACTTTCTGGAACCCAAAAGTACATGATGATGAGAAATAGGACGGCTGGAATAGTTAGCACTAATTGTAGTGTTCTCCAGTCTCGGATAAAATATGCAAATCCTGCAAGTGCAGCATAACCAGCAGCATACGGAATACCAAATACACTCCCACTCAATCCACGCCATTCAGGTGCAATCATCTCCATTATGAGGATGTATGTGATATCGTAAATACCTATAAAGAGAAAGTATTTATATCGATTGATGAATTTTTACCTCAAATAAAATTATCTAAACTATAAAAAGAATGAGTACAAAACCATATGATATATGATTAAAGTACCAGGGCTTCCCATGGCCAGGAAAAACCGTGCTGCCAGCATTACAGAATAATTCGGTGAAAGTGAAACAACAGGCCCAAAAATGATTGAGAGTAAAAGAGAAAAGATGATTGCTTTCTTTCGGCCATACTGCAAAACAAAACATCAGAATTTTAACAACATGTATCATGAATATAATCATAACTATTATCTATGCAAATAATATACAAGCCAAAAACAAATAAAAAGGAAAATAAAGTATAGTGAATGCACAGTTATTCGTCAATATTTCATTTTACTGAACGTTATCTGAGATGATTCCAAAGAGGATGGAGCCTGTGAGACTGCCCATTGAATAAACTGCTTGTGATGTAGAGGTCCAAAATTCATTTCCACAAACCAAATCAAACTCTGTGGTGATTGTAGAGCTGACAAATGATGTGTCATAATCATAACTAGAGCAAGATTCTGTTTCATTAGTGAACTGAAACGAGCATGTTGAGTTGAAAGAGTCTTCTACTGAATACCGGGAACATTTTGCAAATTCTAAATTTCCGTCCGACCACACACTTTTAAAGTATAAAAAAATGTATGAAAAATAAATATATGGGAAATACATGGATAAAAAGAAATTACTATACAGACCATCACAATAAATGGGAACCCAATGAAATAAAAAAAGAGCTATGTAAAAGCTATGTAACCTTACAATTTTTGTAAATGTAAAATTTTGTAAAATGTAATCTTTGTCGTATATAACCCATCTCTCGAGCTACATTTCAACCCAAAAACGTAAGGAAAATGTTTACATTTACATCAAATTGTAAGCTTACATAGATTTTTTTTTATTTCATCGGGTTCCCCCCTAATTATATCTTATAAAAATTCATTATTGTTCCTATAATGCGCTCTAGTCTAGTAATAAACTTACAGTGGTATCGTCAGATTTTTAACAAAGTCATATGAGGATTCTGGACAATTTGGTACTTTACATGTGTAATCTGGAATATGTCCAATAAAAATGAACAAAAAATCCTGGATAGCGGCGGGAAAACCGGCACAAAACGCCAAAAAGTAAACCTGTAGCACGAATCAAAAACACTTTTGTATTAAATTATTCATTATTCGTAACTACTATCACAACTAACAAAAAGTAACTCACTTTGACTTGCCACCAACCCTTATCCCCACAAAGTTGCAACAAATCATCTGTAGTTTGGGTTTCCTCAGCCTCAATAGCACTGCTGGAATATTTCCTTTGTTCTCGTTTTATGTCGTGGTCACTGACTACAGAAATAATGATGGATGTTCCTGAATTTTCGATGGTAGATCCCGTCATTTTTACTCAAACAACTATCATTAACTTAGTAAGAACTAAATAAATAAAAATTGTACTTATGTATATTTCATTGTAGATGTTGTGGAATGTGGATCAACAAAAACAATGAACACAGAAACAAAACATTACAAACTGGATTCGAGACGGGGTGAAAGTCGAGTGCAAAGTGCAGACAAATCAATATTATTATCTCAATTTCAACAGGACATTGATCAAAGTGTTATCCAACGAGCAATGAGCAATGAGATATAGGAGACAGGTGAATTACAACTGATAAAATTGATTAAATATTAATAGAAAATACATGTGCATATATTTTTGTACACGTTACATGCGAATGTTTTGTACTTACATAAAATGGGTTGTGTTTATGATGTACATAAACTGAGAAACACTAAGTATATAAAATAGAATAATCAAGCACCAAACGGAGGTCAAACATATATAGTTTGTCAAAAAATTAATCGACTCGTGACTTTATAATACAGTTTACGGATATGCTCTGTAATCTATTATGTGTTTTGTGCCCACCAAATTTTCAAAAAGAAACTATGTGAGTGCTCCTAACATGAATGACTTTTTACGTACATATTATATGACATGGCATTCTGACGGAAATTGAGATATTTTTTTTTTTTGCTTCAATCAATCAGTCAAACTAAACACGTGGTGTGGTGTTTATGGATGAATGATTCTCGTAGGTTATAAAATATGTACTATGTATTTTTAGTGTAAATATTGTGCACATGATTTTTATATGAAGCATAAAAATTCACTTCGATTTCTCACTTCACAAAAATTTCCATACAAATCTAAACTGTGAACATATTTTTAAGACGTTGAAGAGTATAATGATGTATTTTATGTCTAAAATAATGTACTGTATATAGAAAGTTTTCATAAACTAAACTCAAATCAAATTACATGATAAGCAATATGTTCTAATAATATGGTAATGTATTATTATGCAAATTGATCAAAATGAACGCAAAGTCACACAATAAATAAAATGACATTTTACACAGTAGTTGTACTTTTTTATACTTGCTTTTATTTTATTGTATTATGTTTTAAGTACGCTATTCATTTTTTTTTTTCATTTTTTGTTACATTCTTGTACATTTTTTTTGTTATATTTTCAAAGGTTTTGTAATTTTTTTTGTAACATTTTTATCACTGCTACTCATATAATATAATATTATTTTATGTATATGTTTCACACATTTGTATCATTCAACAAAATAATTATTATTATCACTATTTCTAGTATCAGTATCAGTTAACAAAAAAGGTTGATAATATTGTTTACAATTTAGAAAAAATCAATCATAGCTATTTGCACGTTCATAATTTATTTCTACACATTCCGCGTTTCTGCGGAACGAGAGGTCATTATTACGAACTATTTTCTATTTGATCTATTCTAAATTGTTAATTTTTTTTGTTTAACTGCATATTTTATGTATATTTAACAATAACGTAATTTTATAACAGATTAACTAGTAATTAAGGACTAAAATATAATATTTCAAGTAAATAAGGTAAATAAATATTAAATATTAACATTAATTCACAAAAACAAATTATATTTCAAACAAACTTAATTCTAGTAACATTATATTATTATTTATTATACATTATTCTTTATAAATTGTAATAATATTTTGTATGTGAGACCTATAGATAGATATTAGATATTGTATATTACTATATTACTATATTATTAATTCAATAAATATTACAGTATACATGTGTACATAAATAATAGTGTTTGTTCCTCTATATCGCATCAAAGTCTAATACTTTGTTTGTTTTTTTTCTAGAATAGCAGAAGTATGCAAGTTTTAAACTGCTTATTTTTCTCATTAATTAATATTATAGTACTTATATAATATAGAGCTTATAGAGCTCGAGAGCGCAAGACATATATAATGTTTTGTATTTTTTTTGAAAAATAATAATTATTTCGACCTATAATAATATTATTTTTTACTATTCTATATAATTCTGGAAAAAAGGAGAGGAAACATTCAGAAGAAAAAAACATTATTATTAAATACTACTGCTGAAACAATTTTTGACAAGAAAAACAATGGAAAATCAAAGGAATTATCTATTACAAGAACAATAATAAAGGTAAGAAAACCTCTTATAGAAAATCTGTATAATGGAAAACCTTTAAATTTATAGTAA
The DNA here is from genome assembly GCA_034698325.1 of Sminthurinus elegans. NCBI lineage: Eukaryota > Metazoa > Arthropoda > Collembola > Symphypleona > Katiannidae > Sminthurinus > Sminthurinus elegans. The sequence continues at coordinate 3,807 of JAQGBI010000067.1, read as the reverse complement.
CATAATGAAAGAAAACAAATAGTTTTTTTGAAAACATTAGACTTAATAATTACTATCAACTATTATTGTTATTTTTATGCTATTTTTTTGTATTTTTTTATATTTTATAAGTTGAATAGTTTTATCAGTTCAAATCCAACCACCAAATCCATGAGATGAAAACCCGATCCAGGCAAGCCAGTCAAAATCCGAAATCAAAATCTGAAGTCAATTTTGATGTCAATCCAAGTACATGTTATAAAACACACGGTAAGAAATTTGTAGAAAACGAACAAGATATGGAGCCCATCTTCCGAACAAAGCATACAAAACGTAGTCAACTACTCCATTCTATATATACATAAATAAGGAGTAAAGAAAAACAAAAATTTGTCAAATATGCTTAGTATTTTATGTACACATGATGATAAATCATAAATAACTACATCAGTTTCTATAATATTATGTTCTTCTCACCCATCTTCCGTAGTGCTGAAAGAAGTTTCTACAAGCAAAATTAGCAGCAGTCGTTAAAAAATTCATGATTTGTTCTAAAGGATTAACCAAAAGACAAAATGTAACAATTAATAATTAATTTTAAAATACTTGCATATTTTAGACCACATATTATGATACATAGATTATAGATTTTTATAATTTTCAGTCTTGAAAAAAATTAAGTGTACAAAATAAGTACGTCATATGTGAAGACAAAAGTAAAAATGGGATACATCGGTCCAAAATTGTAATTCGTGGTATCCGAAATTCGGATTCCGAATTGCCAAATTTCCTCCTTAGGCACTATTACGTGTTCAAATTAAACTACATTCATTTTTTAAAAATATTTTCAGTCAAGCTAGGACTTTGAAATTTTCAGTGTAGTTATAGAGTCCTTGACCTGAAGTGTATGAATATATATATGCAAAAATGCAAACTTGACTGTTTTGCATCCCTTTTTACTTTTGTTTCCACAATATAATAATTAGAGATGACACGTTAAAGTATTATAATTCATATACGCTATTTACCATAATTAAGTATTGCTGAGATCATTTCTTTCAAATAAGAAATCCTTTGGCAAATTGACACAAAAATAAAGTTCTGAAGTACATCTCGAATAATCATAGTGCTCTCCTGTTAATCAAACAAGAAAACAACAGAATCTATTTATATTAGCCACAATAATAACAATTGTGCACTCCTGCATTAAAAAAAGAGCATTTTATATAATACATTATACAGTTTTGTAACATCATTTGAAATATTTTTGATTTCTCAGTATATGACAATAATTGTTGTAAATATTATAATATTATAATTACATAGAATGATCCAGTCACAGTTGAAACAGTTTGTATCAAGTTGTTCCAGCCAAAGTTCACCTTAACGAAAATTGGTGTCATGATTGATGTGGTGATAGCTTTTTTCATTGTTCCGTAGATAACTTGAGTAGCTGGTTTAGTGGAGTATGGAGTAGAACCCTTACCATCAGCAAGATCTTTTCATGTAAAGTAAAATTTATTATTACTCATCAAATTACTTGGTGTGTTCTTGAATCTTTAATAGTTTTATACATTTTCTTTGAAATTTGATTTATTGAAATGTTTAAATATTATTATTATTACCAATTAATCCTTTGCCCATTGAGCACCATGGTTCTCCAGAGCTTGTTGCGGATTGTCTGCTGTAATATTATAAAAGAAATACGAAATAAAACATTAAATATAAAAATATTACAGTCACACATACACACAAAGATTTTGAAAATGCTAAATACATAATATAGTGTTATTCAAAAATCTATTTATTTAACTTCTATTATAGCAAAATCGGATGGAAAACACTAAAATGAACAAAAATAAAACTTACATTTCTGGTTGTTGATTTTCCGGATTAATAAGCACGACAATAATTCCTCCTTTACCATCTAAATAATATAGAAATAAGCCAAGATTTTTTATACTGTGTATTAGAGTTATTTGAGATATAGTATAGTAATTCTTTCCATAATATAAAATATTTATTACTTATTACTTATTACCTTCAACTCCCATATCTTTGTTCATGAATTGAGGTCTAGGTGTTACAGAAACTGACAGGGCCATAGCACTCAATGAAAGGAATGACCTCCGAGAAGGTCCAGACCAAGAGTTAAACCTGTTTGATTTGTAAAAATGATTGACATATTAGGTATGTACACAAATAATAACTGCTTGCATTATTTCAAGCACAAATGACAAATGTAAAAGAAACACATTTTGTATCGGTAATAATATTTTAAATAAAATGACATAATATAAACATATTATACATTTAAAACTTATGCAATTTTTAAAATCTACAAAACTTACCCCGTCATTTTTGTAGTTAGTTTTATTGTTCGATAGGATTAATCGTCAATTAATTTTTGTTCGTGGATTTCTATCTTTATAAATATTTGTATAGGCTGGTCAACTAACCCGATGATATATTATATATTATTATGATTATATTATATTATATTTGATATATTTCCCTTTTGAATATTTGTTGCTGATGTGCTTTAGTTATTTTTTTTTGTAATAATTATAATTTTTTATTGATTCTACTTTTAATTAGTTTTAAGTCTTTCTCTCTAGTTTCTTCTGAAGAATAGTATAAAATAATATTATTATAGGTGAAAAAATTATTATTTTTGCATTCCACCTTTTTCTTTCTTCTTTTATGTCAATATAAATAATTTAGATGAACGTTGGATTTCTTGTTAGCATTATCCACACGCTCAGTTTCGAAAATTATTACCCTGGTTCCATAATTGAATGCAGCCTGTTATCGTCCGTCATAAATTGATCTACCAGTCTATCAGTTGTGAGCCAAAAGGTTACTCTTGTTGTTGTCTTTGACCTCCCAAAGGATATTTTATCAAATTTCGCCGTTGTGACGAATTTCAGGATCAAAGATTGTTAAATAAGGGCACAAATCTTTTGCCCTTAGAATCTGGTGAAACAGTTTCAGGGAGTGCAGATAGTAAAAAGTAGTATAACAACTATATTTTATTTTATTCTTGAAATAAAGGATGATGGAGAACGTAACAACTTTAATAAATTATGTTTCTATACATTCTTCTTCTTTTTCGTCTTTTAGGTTGAATATGATGTTTGGTAAACGTTGAATGTTGAGAATAGAGAATCAATATATGTTATTATCTTGAGTTCTTTTGATACAAAAGAAACAATGTACTAGACACAATAAAAGGGAGACAGTGAAAAAATAAGTGTTGTTGCTGTTCGACTTCAGAGCAAAGACTGAAATTTTTTTGTCATTTCGAGATGATGTCTTCCTTCACAAAAAAATGAACCCAAACGTTTCCAATTAGGGGACTTACACAACTATGCACATAAAAATATACACGATGAAAAGGGAGCAATGTCCCTTTTTTTTCCTGACGTTTCTTCTCCCCCAAAAAAATCCACGTAAAAATAACACTATAATACAAGTACAGTATATGCATAGTAATTAGTATAATATTATTACTGTCAAAGTCATATAGCAGATAGCAGAGTAAGCATTGTGTACAGTTTTTTTTTTTTTTTTGAATATTATAGAATCCTTTATCAAACGATATTGTATTGTCTTATATGTTTTAAAATAAATATTATTCAAATGACTTCATATATGCTTATGTAAATAACAGAAGCATAATACATGTAAGTACTGATGAACCAGTAAATATTAAAAATGTAGTTTATACATAAAAGTTAAAAGTATAATATCCCTTGAAAAAATATGATACCATATCCGACCGGAATGTGGTGTCATATGGTGTCATATTTTGGTGTCTTTTTGGTC
>JAQGBI010000066.1:0-36656 GCA_034698325.1 Sminthurinus elegans | reverse complement strand
GACATGACACCACATTGACACCGAAAGTAAATGTCATTTGATGGTAATTTGGACCAAAAAGACACCAAAATGATATCCCATAATGTCGACTCATATTATTTCAAGGGTACTACTTTAATACTTTCCTATTTGCATTTATTTAGCATTACTATATTTTTTACTATTATTTATTTATTTTATTTATTTTACTATTATTTACTTTTATTTTAATGCATAATATTACTATTATTTATTTTTCCATAATTGTACATGTAAAATAACTAAATGTTTACTTTTGATGTTGTACAAGAGAAGCATGTGGTGAATCAAAATAAAGATAATTTATTACTAATATTTAATGTCATATTATCTAATGGTTAATTTTCAATTCGTATAAATCAAATAATGTGTACAATGTACACTATACAGGACATGAAGCAATGACTAGTTTGTGTAAAATGCAAACAGAAAGCTAAAAAAATAAACATGTAATAATTAATATATTACTATTCATGACTTGAATATGACTTGTGACTACTTATATGTTTTGGTTTAAAAGTTTAAATGCTGTTTTCAGTTCTCAATAGTAAAACTCTTTTTCAAACCAGCTCCCTCTACAGTGTCTCAAAATGTATCGTCGTCCTTCATCATACAGTAGAATTAAAAGAGAGAATGGAAGTGCCATAAACCACCACTCTAATTTTACTGGATACATTTTAAACACATCATTTGTCCATGGACAATATGAAAGGAAAGCAGCCAAGGCAGTTTCAAAAATCAAGGCAAAGTTTAACCACCAATTTTTCATCCCCTTCTCAATTATGGACACTCGTCTAGTTTTACAAATGATTAAATTTGCCCATTGTACCACAACTACTGAGATTACATAGCCCGTGTAACAAGTGTACTCGAGTTGTTTTCGAGCTGTAAAAGTCCATTCTTGTCCATATGAATCCTCGAGGTCATTAATTGCTGGAGAGTCCCAACGTGATTGAATTCCCAACAGTTTCCATGGAAGAAATCCGTTTTGACCCAGAATGACAAAATAAGTGAAAAAACCCGCAAGGGCTTCAATCATTCCAATTTGAAGATATGAGTATGAAATTAACCTAGAAAAAACAATAATGACACGCACTTTAGCTGAATGCACAATATTTTGTAAAAGTATTGAGTAAAATGTTTTTTATTAGTCTACTCTATTATAAATACTTGTTTGTGATGAGACGATCTTTTTTCACATTTCTTGGAAGTTGTTTCATGATGTCATTTTCTGATTTTTCGTAAGCCAAGGAAATAGCCGGTAAAACCTGATACATTTAAAGTCAATTTTATATTGGAAAAAGGAATCGAATAAATGGAATATCTGTAATCTGTGTAAATTGTAAAAACTAATGTTTTACATCTGTTCCGAGGTCAATAGTGAGCATCGCCAGAGTGCCCAACGCCAATGGAATTTTAAATATGGCCACGGCAAAAAGTGGAGCCAATTCCGCCACGTTATGCGTAAGTGCATAAAAGGAACATTTTTTCAGATTGTCAAAAATAAGTCGTCCTTCTTCCACTCCAAAAACAATGGAAGCAAAATTATCATCCAACAGAATCATGTCAGCTACCTCCTTTGCCACATCCGTTCCACTAATTCCCATTGCGATTCCAATGTCCGCTTTCTTGAGAGCTGGAGAATCATTCACACCATCACCAGTTACTGCTACAATTTCATTTTGACGTTGAAATGCTTCCACTATCGTCAATTTTTGTTGAGGAGATGTTCGCGCAAAAACAATTTCGGTATACTGTCTAAAAGTTTAAGAATATTTTAAGAATTTAAACTGTCTCAAGTCTCAAGCTGTACTGTTATTTTTAAAATGGTAATTTGTAATTTGTAGTTGTGAATTTCTCCATACTTTAAGGCTTCATCCAGCTGTTTCTCCGTCATACTTTTTAATGAATTTCCATCAATAACAGCCGCTTTAATTCGACTCATGTCCACGTCACATAATCTGATGTTTAAACGATCCGCCATCTCTTCCGCCGTTTCATTTCCTATTCAGTTATCATTAATATTAATATTAAGACAAGTACTTTTCATTTCCTCATGTGTAAATTGTATACTGGTTATGTTTACCTGCTGAAAATATTCCTACAGATCGAGCAATTGCAGTCGCAGTCACTGGATGATCACCAGTTATCACGCAAACTCGTATTCCAGCAGAACGACATTTCAACACTGCGTCTGGAACTCCTACAATTTTCAAACACAAAAACAACTCTTGACTTGTTGCCATAATATTTTGGTACAATAAAAGAGAAAAGGTGTAAAAAAAAACCTGCTCGAGGTGGATCTAACATCGAAATGAGACCAACAAACCGAAATCCAAAATTGAGAAAATCTGGTGACTCATCCAACAAAGCCTCTTGAGCATATGACAAAGGTAACCGGAAGTCACAGAAGCCTTCAAAAAAATAATAACAAACACAAGAAAATATTAGTCACACACATGACGATGAAATACAAATAAACTTTACAAGTTCCTCGTCTTTTAATTGTATGCATACCAAAAACTCTTTCACCAAGATTTCCGAGCAATTTATGATTACTTTCAATGTATTCTCGTCGATAATAATCCAAGGGCTCTTCCTCACCGTCAATTAAGATTGATGTACATAAATCTAAAATTCTTTCTGGTGCTCCCTAAAATGATAGTGATTACGGTTAAATGTTAAAACCTCTAGTTTTTTTGTTTGACGTTTTATTTGTTCTGTATTTTTTTACCTTCATCACAAGTAATAAATAAGGGTCTGACGGATCGTTCATGTGATGTATAGAAATTTGATATTTATTTGTCGAGTTGAAAGGAATTTCAAAGAGTTTTAAATGTTCCTTTCGAAATTTTTCTACCTCACCAACTTGACTTTCCATATACTTTAAAATGGCCGCTTCCGAAGCATCACCATGTACAGCTCTACATTTTCATTCAATTATACAAAAGTGCTTTCAAGTACAAAAGTTTAATGTTTGTTTTTACATATCATAATATATTGCTCCTAACCTTTGAGGTATATCAATTTCATTTTGGTTGGGTTTGAAACAGGCTCTTGAACACAACGTTGCAACTGTAGCTAAGGCTAAAAAATAAAAATTTTGTTGTAAAATTATAGTTTATCATGATAATCTTGCTATTCTGTTAATGAATGAATTTTATATACTACCTTTGAAACTTCGGCCATTTTGGTCAAAACGCTCATTTTCAATTTTCAAAGTGGAAGTGTCCACAGAAAAGAGTATATTATCAACGAAAATATGGGAAACAGTCATCTTATTTTGTGTCAAAGTTCCAGTTTTATCACTACAAATTGTTGAAGTTGATCCTAAAGTTTCAACAGCTTGTAGATTTTTTACAACACAACTTTTCTTGGTCATTCTTCTTGCTGTTAAGGCAAGACAAATAGTGATGAAGGATAAAAGTCCCTCTGGTACATTTGCTACAATAACCCCGATTAAAAAGAAGGCCGAGTCCAACCTTAAAAGCAAATGAATTCCAATCATTTTTGATTCAAGCAATTTTTCAATGTAAAGCAGAAGAAGAATAAATGCAGAATACTTGTATTGTAAAAAAATTACCAAGAATGCCCAATGGAGAAAGCAATGATGAAAAAAATTACTCCAAATAAAAGTGCACGAACACAAAGGATTTTTACAAAATATTGCATTTCTTTGGACAGTGGAGTTTCTGCTGAATTTAGGTCACCAGTTAAATGAGCAATTTGCCCCATCAATGTCCTATCTCCAGTTAAAATCACTAAACCTTTTGCAAATCCTGAGTGAGAAACGTCCCATTTTAAATTTTACACAATTTGTTGGATACTGAATCGAGAAAAATACTAAATACTCAACTTTTACCTTCAACAACACTAGTTGAGAAGAAGGCAAGATTGTATGTTTCTTGCGGATCGTCGTGTGTACATTCTGGAACTCGGATTAAAGGTTCAGACTCTCCCGTTAAACTCGAGTTGTCCACCTTTTTTAATCATAAATTAATTAGTATAATCATGTATCAACTGCAACAACTGTGTTTTTCAAAATAAATCATAGTACACAAATGTGTGTACAGCACCTTGAGACCACGTGCTTCAATTATACGAATATCTGCTGGAATTCTATCACCCGTCATAATTTCGACAATGTCACCTACAACTAGTTCAGATGCATTTATTTTCATAGCCTCGCCATTTCGAATGACAGTTGTAAAAGTTGGAACCTGCAACTCAAAAATAATATCGAAAATGCAAATAAATACTTTACTTCACAAAACTGTGTGCAAAAATGTATTTTTAAAATGTACAAAGTGAAAATTTTTCAAAATTATTAAAATCATTTGTACAATAGTTTTGAATGACTCTGAAATCCGATCATTGTTGTATTCTTGCAAGTAGTAGAATGTTCCATTGAGGAAAACAACTGCAAGGAGTGCAACACCAAGGTAAATCTGAAAAACAGTAAAGATGAGCAGAATAAATTTGACTTATCATTTAACATTTTTGTAATCCAATGACGAATAGCATGAGCCAAAATCCCAATAGATTTTCTTTCCGAATTTATTCAAAGTGTTGTGATTTTTATATCATGTATAATGTCTTACAAAATCGGGAGGTGGTGGATTGAGGTAAGTACATTGTACAATGTACACTGTAAAGCACACCACAGTTGCAACCCACAATAAAATTGCAAATCCTCCAAATAGCTACATAGACATTTTCAAAACAAAAGTAGTTATTCCTAAACATTTTATTGCAAATTACGGCCATTCATTTTTGGTAAAGATTTACTACTGCTTTATTATTTCTTCACATTTCGAAGATATTTCAGCCATTCAGGTGTTTTTCTCATCGGTGTTAATGTATTTGGACCATATTTTAAAAGATTTATCTGTACTTGACTTCCTGTCAAACCCTGACAAAGAAGAACAGACAAAATAATTGTCATGTATTCTACAAAAAATATTTAAAACATTTTATAACAGTTGCAAATAATTCAAAACTCAAAAAGAGGGCATTTTACCGAAAATGGATGAGTTTGAAACTCTCTATACAAAAGCTCAAGAGGAACAGAATGTCTTTCAGTTTGAAACTCTCGTTTGTTTTCTTCCCCCTTGCGTTTTGGGTACTGTATTTCTTTACTATTGCTACAACTGGTGGATTGGCTATTACTGTAGCCACAACCATAAACATTGTTCATGTTGAGCTGAGCAGGATTATAGAGAAACTTGTTGATTTTCACAGATTGGGATGATGAAGTTGGCAAGGATTTCTAAGAACACGGAAAATAATATGTATCAAATATTTAGCACTTGCACAAAAAGAACCCGAACAATTCACATGAATATAGAAGATGTAATATTATCTAGCCAAAAATAATAAAGCTTTTTGACTCCTCCCCCTTCCTATGATTTAACATATAGACATCCTTGAATTCCTTTATAAAATCAGTAAGGAGGAGGAGTCAAAAGGTTTTTTTATTTTGGCTTGACAATATGTTTTGCGTAGGTTTTACCGAAACTTCTGTATTTCTCACAAGGCTGCATCTTCTTGGACTGTCTTGAGTATCTGAATCTGAATCTGAATCACGTTCTTGTCTCGTTTTTCCAGCATCCTTTGTGGCAGAAGAAGCCAAGACAATTTTGTTAGTATTTGTCTCAGCTTGCCTCTTTTTTACCTGTGCAAAATTCGCAGTATTTACATAATATCTAGTATCAAAATAAATCCTTGTATTTATACATTTGTATGTAAATATGTATATAAAATTTACCCCCATTTTTACGCAGTTCGAAAGATGAAACACCAAGTCTTCGGTGTCTTTTTTGTAGGATTAAATTGTAAAATGTAAATAATTGTGAGTTGGAAATTGTTATGAACGGAATTTCAAAAAATTGTTATGTTTGAATAGCTGGGGTTTTTATATTTTTGTTGCAACAGCACACTCCCATTTAGTGAGGGTGTTTGCTTCCTATTTACTCAAGCTCATGAGCTTCCATCAATTTATGAAGTTGACTTTGATAATAATATCCCCCTATTCTCTGGTTTTTGCTCTTATTTTTGTTTATGGAAAGTATCAAGTGTGAAGCGGTTGAAGTTTTCACCTACTTCAAGACTAATAAAATGCAGAATCCAATATTATGAATTATTAGTTCACAAACTTGAGTAATAAATGAGTGGTCACCCTCATTAAAAGTGAAATTGAAGATGCCATTAAGATTTAAGTTTTGATTGCCCTTCCATTAATAATCTATTGCTCCAAATTACGTGCTCAACTCTTTCTTTCTTATCCTTCTTCGAGTGTGTGTGTTTCGTCCGACATGCTCACGTCTCATGTCTCATGTGTGACATGTGATACCAGTGTATGTACTATGTACTGCTACAGAATGAAAAATAGTGCACATCAAACATTTTAGAACTGAAACTATTTAACAATAACTATACAACATACAGCGTAGCTCTAGAGTTCTATCGCTTTTAGATTTGACTAGAATCTAGAATCTAGAATAAATCCGTTGTCTCTGGACTGTGGCTTGTGAATGAATTACCAACATTTGTGTGGCATGCTTTATAATTTTCCATACTTTCCAGTCCTTCATTACCCTGTGTTATTTTTATATTAATGGAAAGTGAAAAAGGATGAATATGTATAGATACTTTCAGAAACCAGAACAAAAGAATCTAGAATTTTTCCAATAGGCATTCTACTTTCCTGGTTAGTAAAAAAAATTGTGTAATACATGAAAACAGAGGAAATACGAAATGCACAACTCATACAGTGTAAATATAAATATAGTGACTTTACATCTCTCTGTTGCAACTCCACAGTTAATTAGTCTCAAGTCATCTAGTATCATCTGATATTAGTAATTTGAATGTCTTTTAACGTGCAATTCAGAAAATTTATGAACCATTTCAAGATGCTTGCGGCTAACATGAACTTTGTATAGCATCTTTCTTGTACCTTCCACAAAGTTCTAGGATAGCTATACTCTAGATCCAAGATTCAACATAGTTACTGTTCATTACCTATGACATTGTTGAATAGCACGTCCACAATGCTCAGACTTCAGAATTGAGGAAGAACTGTTGTATAAATAACAAATAATAAATAAACAAGCATAAAGTTGCATATTGTGTACATACATATTTGCGTGTTGATGGTACTATAATTACGCTCCTGAAAAATAAAATCGTCTAAATATGTGATTCTATACATGGTATAATACTTATGTCTTTTATCTTGTATATAGCATCTATTATGTAGAGTCTGATTCATAAAATTCATGTTAATAAATGTGAATGATGTTCAAGTTATGACGGTTGACATTGACATTGAATAACTTTTTGCATATGTCATTCCTCATTTGCTCAAAATCTCAACATGTCTATTCAATGTTTACTTTGACATTTGACTAACGATAAATACTAGTACTAATGTGGTTGAAGGAAACATTAAAAAGTAGAGAGAGAGAATCCATTCACTTAACGTTCGTTCTCAAATGATCTTTGTGCTTTGTGCGCAATAACTTTCTTTGATATTTTCCTTCCAGATTTTCCAGACTTTCCAGTTTTCAATTTTGATTGCTATTTATTGCTTATCATCTTCAAGCTTCAAACTTCAAACCAATAAGACATGACTTATTACGATTACTAGTATCAATGGCATTTATTTACATGACGTAGAGAAAACTATGAAGAATACTTGCAATACTTTTCTGACTCCTGAACGTAGCACGTAAATGCGATATGGTTAGATATTTAAAGTCAAAATTATATGATTAAATTACATGTAATATTTAGCTGTACATTTTTTCAGTAAAGTTTCATTATTTGTACTACCATTGTTGTTAAACTTGAAACTTGAATGAAGCAGTAAGTATACAGATATTATAAGGAAAATGAGAAAAATGAGAAAAAGTGGGATTTTAAAGTTTAAGGATAACTGTAATTTAATTAGATACAGATACAGTATATTTTTATATTACATTTTAATACCAAAAGCACTTAAGATACACTTAATGCGCTTTTTATGAATAACAAAGTCTAATGTCAAATCTACAGTCGAGCATACACACTACACAAAACTATGAATAGATACAAAGGAACATTTTCCTCCTTGGTTTATATTACCCGGAAATGTTTCCGGCTACATTTCTAGTTTCATTGCAGCACACAGTCTCATGATTTCCTCGTGTGAGGTACAAACATTCGCAAGACATTTTTATACATTATTTTTTGCATGATTCATTTTTAATTTATTTCAAAGTACAATTCAATTTCACAATCAATTTAATCTCCAGGTTAAAAGTTTTAGTATTATTGAACTAAATGTTTTGTGTTCAAGTTGTTTCCAGTACAATCAATCACATATTTTTGAATAGGAAAAGAAAAACAAAATGTAAAAAATGAACATTGACATAATATGGACCAAAGTTTGGGATAAGGGAGGATCGAGCATTTTTCGTCAAACTTGACTTATTATCATATTCAAGTAGTTAAGAACATAAACTAACTACCTTGAAAATTTCAAGTCTCTAAATTAATTGGAAGTATTTTAAAATAATTAATTAAATTTGAATTTATGTGTAAAGACATATGTGGCGGGAAACTTAGAAGTCGATTTTCTCAGCTTGAAACTTCGTGCTCGATCCTCCCTTTTACTAAACTTTGGTCCATATAGTATACAACAAAAATAGTGATGAAACCTTGTATACAATAAATTCAAAAGAGTTATTTATTGAGAGCAAATGAGATGAGACGAGAAAACACTTGTGATGGACTAGTCATTGCCCAGACCAAGGATGAGTCGGATGATTTCTCATTTTCATCAGTATTTTCTGCATTGTCCATTTCACGGCCATTTTCAAACATGTACAATTCTTCTTCCAACTCTTGGATAAAGTCGTCCATTTGCTCAATAAAACTGATTTTCACACTTTCTCGTAAACTTCCGTTGAATTTTTCCACTTCTGTTTCAACGTCTTGTTCAATATCCTCAATGAAAAATGTGGACCAGCGTAAAAATTCCACATGGATTGATCTTGTGGTTGTTGTTGAATTTGTTTTTGCAGTATTTAGCTTTCCAAGTAGCTTTTTGGCCTTGTTCAATTTTAAATGGAATTCTTTTTCAAATATTTTGAACGCATCTGCTGACAAAAGTGAGTCTGTCTCCTCTGATTCGTTTTCAGCATTTTTTACTGGATAAAGATGAGAGTAAACGGGTGTGAAAATCCAGGAACTAAAAAGATGTTGAGCCACGAGAAGGAGCAAAAGTTGGTCATTGAGATGGTCAAAAGGTAAATTAATTGCATTTGGCATGTAAAGAATGTTGCTGTGGGAACCCTCACAAAATCCAGCCTTCTTTCCATCAAAATTAAAGAGGAAATTACAATCATCACGGGCAAATTTAGTCAAAAAGTCATGAGAAAGAGGTGGAGAAGAAGAAAGAAGAGGTGGGGCTGAATTTTCATTGGGGACAAAAGTTAGTCGTCGAATATTGTTCTGAGTGGATTTTGGTAGTAGTAGAATTTGTCCTATAGAGTGATAGCACGCCAAAGCCATGGAAGAAAATGATTCATGTCCAAATTCCAAGTTCTCGTCTTCTTCGTGGTTCCACATTTTTGCCATGGAAACGGGCCAACAGTCATTTGAGTTTTGGTTATTGCGGTTGTCATGTTCATTTGAGTCATCATGCTCTTTACTAGTCGTTGAAGTGGCAGTTGATGTTGATTCTTGGCTTATGGGATTGTCGAGAACGGAGTCAAAGTTTTGTTGAACTGGAATTGGAATACCCGGGAAAAATGTGGTGAGCAGATGAAATCCTTGACTAAAAGTTGTGTCCACGACCTTAAAAAAAGAGTGGACGATTCCAGGATGACGAGATGAAGCACTTCCGCTGGTGGAAAATAAGTACAAACGTGATGCTGTAGGTAGTGTTGACGAAATCATTGTTTCATTGCTAATATCATCATCACAATCGTCAATTTGGATTGCACTTCGTTTACTTCGAGCTGGAATTCTCTGGTCCTGAATCTTTGTACTCTCATTTTGCCCTCGATTTTGAATACCAATGGGTGGAAACAAAGACAAGTAGACGGATTGAGCACCTTGAGTTTTGACAACCCATCCTCCGTGTTCCTCAGACTGCCACCAGATGTCAGTCAGAATCATTTTATGTTGGCTTCCTTTTCTTGACCCATCTTCATCATCACCCATCAAAACTTTGTAAGCTGCCTCAAACTTCAATTCTGTCGGATTACAAAACAGATTTAAAATTTCAGCTCCTCCTCTTGAGCACTCAACTTTTAGGAAATCTTGAAGTAGTTTGGTAACGGTCTTTTGAATTACGAATTTGGCACTATTTTTTGGGTCCCAAGCAGCCACGTCATGTTTGTACTGCGAATCTTTCACCACTTGTTGGACAAAGTCAAGGATTCCTTGAACGTTGTTTTTGAAATAATTGTAGTCTTTTTGATATTTTCCCACTAGTTGTATTATTTCTGGATCTTTGACTGGAACCGAAACTGGATTTGGATCAAATGACAAATGAGAATGAGTAGAATTTATTTCGGATTTCGGCTGTTCAAGGTCCCATTCAAAACTATTGAGTTGTATCAATTTTCCCATCAAAGCCAATAGATTCGTTTGTCTCTGTCTATCACTTGAATCGGAACCGTTCAATTCCAGGTCTAAAAAGCTGAGTCGTCGGATTGCATCATTGAAATTTTCAGCCAAAATTTCGGGATCTACTTGATATTTTGATGCGAGGGTTGAAATCATTTCACGCATTAGATTCTGCTTCATTCCCTTTTCCATGAGTTGAAGGAGGCTGTGGGTGGTCATGGGATGAGAAGAGGCGGATTCAGAGTCAATCTGAAATCGACCTTGAGTTAAGGAAGAGGTCACTATTTTTTTCAATTCATGGGCCATCATTGAATTCAGGAGGGTGAATTGACCTTGACTACGACCTGTTCCAACCGTAGATCTTTTGCCTCGACCCGCTCCGACTCCAGGTGCCGTCGGAGCACGTGTTGTAGTTGGATCCGGACCATACTCCAAAATACGTTGAAAGATAATCAATTGCCCCAATGCCATCTAACGCCACTTGGGCTTGTGCTCGAGGACTTTGTGTTGTTGATACTCCACTCTTGTCATCCGAAATGGAGCCCACAGTAGCAAAATTTGAATTAACAGCGGTTCCCGTTCCAAGATAAATAAATCCAAATTTCCAGGTCGGTGGATAAACTAAGGGCAATGCTTCGAAACTGGTGATAAGTGCCCGCGAATTAGTTGCGATTTTTCCTGCATTTGGTTCTTGCCGAGACGTTAGTCCAGATGCCGGGAGCTGGTCCTGAGGTGAGATTTGTTCCACGTCTAGGAAAAATAATAAAAAATGAAACGGCTGCGACGGATTTTAGAGCAAAAACAAACCAATGAGCAAAACGTTTTATCAACTATCAAGAGTCATGTTTATTAATTTACCGTTTATCGTTCGACCATCTTGACTCCTGACTTCAGAATCAGCTGTACTCTGCTTCGTTTGGCTCTTTTTCGACCCTTTTAGTAGTCTGTGAATCGAACTGAATTGTTCCACAAATGGCCTGACATTTTTTGATGCTTGTAGTGGTTTGTCCATTGACCCGAATAGTTCCACAAACTGTTTGGTATCTTTTGCGGTATCTCTTACACTTTTAGCGGTCTGCTTCCCAAGAAATCCAAACCATACTCCCGAAACAATAGCCACAACTGTACCAGGGTCCTTTAGTTGTTCACTAGTCAGAGTCCAGGAATCCGTTTTCAAGGCAGCACCAACATAACCGCCCAAAGCGGCCCCTCCCAAAACAGCCCCAAATTTCCCAAGAGCTAAAAAGCTAGTTTTCGCATTAGCAAGATTTGAAAAACCAGTGCTCCAAACTGTCGCTAACTGTTTCCCCATGTATTTAACAGAGTCGTACACCCCTACTCCAGCCAAAGTCACCCCCAGTCCTGTGAAATTTTAAAAATAAGGACTAAATTCCTACACTTTCTTATTCGTCAATTCCTGTGTCGAATAAAAAATAAGCAATGGCTCGAACATTAAATGTTTCAAATATTGATTTTTATGCGTTATGAGTCATGAGTACCTGTAGCCACAAAACTGACAATCGTGCTTGGATCAGCCCAATTCCACTCCAAAGGGTTGGGATTCCCTCCATTTGCAGCTACTGCAGCTCCGTATCCTAGACCGACACCTGGTCCTACCGTAAACACCAGAAACAGAACTTTTCCGGTGGTTTCAAATTCTTTGAACACCGCTCCATATGATGCAAATCCAGCTGGAAGAGACACACCGATGGCAACTCCTTGAAAGAGGGCGTTGTATGTTCTCGGATCCGTAAAGTCCCATTTCCAAAAGGCCCAATTTTTATTCGCTGCAGCCATGAAACCATAAGCTCCAACAGTGGCGAGGCCCCCCAATGCAAAACCGGCGGCTATAGCACCAAGACCTATACCGCCAAGAGCTTCAAGTGATGCACCTCCTGTGGGAATAATGAGAGCTCCAGCTAGCCCTCCAAAAAGGATGCCCTTCCATGTACTCCAATCTTTCCATTTCCATTGTAAGGGGTTCCAATTCCCATTGGCTGCGGCGCCACCAACGTATGCTACAATTTACACACACAAAGTAATAAAATGGGCCAAGTGTTACTTTTACGTTTTACATCAAATTTAGATATACTCCTAATCCACCGTAAATTTAGAGTAGTGTCAAGGTAGGGGTTAATCCACACTTTAATATTTTTTTATACCCTCAGTAATAAATTATTTTGATTGTAAAAATAACACTATGAATTAAATCTGATTTACCTCCCCCAACAGCCAAACAAATGCTCGCAATTAGAGTGAAGAAGAATCTTCCATCAGGATCAATGGCATGGAGTGGTGAATTCCCCGCGTATTTGTATGGAGAGAAGAACTGTTCTTCTGGATCCATTTGATAAAACCTCCCAATAAATGGGTCGTACATTCGAGCATGGAAATTGTAGAGGCCTGTTTCATCATCCAATTCCTGACCTGAGAATCTATAGGGGATTGAGGCATCATCTGAAGAGATGTAAGAGGTCATTACCTCTCCATAAGGCAGATAGTTGAAAGCAGCCACAACTTTACCATCCAACATCACAAGTCGGACTGAATTGATATTATCGGTGAAGACGTTGTAAAGCTTCCCATTTCGGACAAATGCAACGAGACCTTTTGTCCGATCCGGATTGTAAATGTACATTGTTGTCCGGGATTTGGGCGGGATGTCTGGAGATACAAAAGTAAATTCCTCTTCGATTAAGCTTCGTCCATGCTCATCACGACTCAAGTAGTTTGTCTTCCGGAGGAGAACTCCAGAAGTGGAGAAGACTTCCTTGGACACTCTTTCTCCACGATGATCATATCGAATTTTGAGAAAGAGGCCGTTGATCATTTTCATCACCATTGGCCTCGCACTGACCTCGTCATAGATGATCATTTCAATTCGACGGTGTGAAGCTTTGTTTAAGCTGCCAAATGGATCATGTGTGACCTGGAATTCTCCAGGAGCAACTTTTCCACTTGTCTGAGTATCCGAGCCAGTAATTTTTAAGGATGAGAGGAGATTTGACCCATTTTTATATTGAAGCTCAATCCGTTGTTGACCTTTGTACATGATGCGGAAATTTCCATTGTTGTCTGTTTCGAGCACTTCTTGATCGAAGGGCGACGTGAGAAGGCCGCAGTTGAAGAAAGAGGATAAAACTTGCCACAAGGATGTCAACTCCTTTTTTCTAATGGGAGTTTCGGTTGGCGGGGTTGAAGTTGAAGTGGAATTTGAACCGAAAGAATTTAGTAAATTGCGAAATTGCTCCGAAAATATTTCAGGATTAACTTCTATTGTTGAATTGGAATTGTCCCTCGAAAACAGATTGATTTGACTCAGTTGTTCAACCATCCCTCTTACGTTTTCAATTCTTTTTTCTTTTGAAAGGAATGGCTGAAAGCTCTCCAGTAATTTCTCCAGGTCTTCTTCTCTAAATGGTTTATCCACAAAATTTGCCAGCCTGGACAACAGCTGCTTGAAAAAAGGATGTGGAAATGGAAAATTTGGTATGGAAAGTAATTTAATTTGCCATTTTTCATCTATAATCTTTTTCCCGGGTTTTCCATGAACTTGAGAAAACCTTCCATTTTCTTTGTTCTTGATGATGAAACCAGAAGTGAGAAGGCCACTCCATATATTTTCCACCTGCGGTACATCTAATACTAGATTTTGACCGGTTGTCTGGAAATGTCGGTTTAATTCACTGCGGAGGTTCCAAAGAGTGAGTGGTTTTGAACAGACACTTACAACATTTTTACTTTGATTTTGTTTCGGATTCTCATCATTTTCAGGTTCATACGAGACAAACTTGGCTTTGACGAGCTCTCGATGTGCACCATATTGAAATTTGAATCCATGAGAAAGATTAGCTGTCTTTGAAAATTTGTCCAGAAATACCCGATGGATTTTATCGGAATGAGCGCCATCTGTACAAATGACGGGGAGCCCAGGCTCCATCTTTGGCTGGAGAATCTTTACAACCTTTTCATTCTGACTAATGTATCCCAATTTAACAAGAGCCGCGTAACAAAGACGAGCCACAGCTGGAGGAACACCCGCCTCGAGAAAGTCAGACCCATCTTTGTAAAATCGAGCCCCTGGATTTTCCCAGTAGCTTGTGGTTTTGATACTCATGACGGAGGTTGGAACTCCAGAACTTCGATCTCCGTAACCTGTGCCTTCAAAATCCAAGGATTCTGTCATAAACTGGTTCTTCCTCTCAATCGGATACCCTGGAGAGTTATATCGGATTTGAGTGTCCAGGACGTCCCTTTTCTTGAAACCATGGTAACGCTCCCTCGTGATGGCCCCAACTGCAGAATATTCATAGTTGACAATTTCCACCTTTTTTTGCCCTGAAAAACTTCCCGATGGGCTGATCAAAGAGATGGACTCGAGTTGCCCCAACAAATTGTACTTGTGATGAATGGAGTAGTCTCGATAGGGCAGTTGAATGCGGGACAATTTCCTATCACCATTTGAATAAGCTGCGCCGGCATAATAAAAAGTTGTGGGGAGTAAAAGAGCCGGGAGGTTTGGAGCTGTTGGTATGACCAAGATTCGAGTTGAAGGCAGTTTATTTCTTTTATTACTAAACTTTTCATACTGAAGAGACTCGACATGATCATCAAATGTCAAAGTTGCATTGTTGTTGTTGTTCACAGTAAAATCAGAAGCCCAATCAGAAATTGGCCCAAATTTCGAAACGACAAGATCCGCAGTTGAAAAAAGTCCAGTGATTTCGTTTTCATTCTGAGACTGAATTATTTTCTTGGGAAGGGTCTTGAAACTAGTAAAATTTCTCATTGTAACAACATTTTCAATTTTTCCAGAAGCTGGAACTCTTTTTTCAAAATCCTGAAGAATGCCGACCTCTTGAAGAGTGGCTTTTGAAGGATCCCCACTTTCTGATCTGTCAAAGTATTTGTAGTACAAAATGGAGTCGATGAGTGTGGGCTCGTCCTTTGTTCGATGGATGACAAAATGAACTTGGTCCGAAGGAAATGGAAGAGTTTGAGTTTGATTTTTGTTCTGGAGGTTGAGAGCATCGCCATAAACATAATTTGAGCGTCCACCATCTGGACTTGACGTGTAAATGAGACGATTTTTGTCATCATATTTGTAGAGAATGGAAAAGGCACCAAAATCTCCCAATTTTGCTATCACATCTTTTCTAAAATTTGGAGAGCGGCTCGTTTCATCCCATTCTCCGCCTTTAAGAATCGTTTTAAATTTGTCGTGAAACTCAGGGGATCGATTTGCAATGATATTTCCATTATTGTCATAGTCATAAGTGGCGAGGAGATTTTTACCCGTTTCACTGATGGCGGCTGATGCTCGAATGACTTCTGCCCCGTTTTTGATCTCGAAAATTGTAATTTCTTCGTAAACGCTGTGTGAATTTTGCGCTGGTTCTTTTTTAATTAACCCGGTCCGTTTAATTTTGTACTGAAAGCCTCGATGTGCCGGGAAAAGGAGTGAGATGAAAACATGAGGACTTGATTCTGCATAGTGGATTTGAAAACGACTGTCGATGGCAAAACCGGAACCTGGCCGCCCTTCTCTCAGCTGTTTGTTGAGGAAACAAGCGTTGTCATATTCCACTAACGTGAATGGAAATCCAAAGTCCTCTGGATTAAAAGAAGACACTTCACCCTCCATCGTCATTTGAGTAGTGGAACTCCCAAGACGTCGGAAATGCTCCACAAAATACTTGCGAAATTCTAGTAATGACGAGTCACCCGCAGTGACAATTGTAGGTTTTGTCATTGCGGTGCTTCGGCCGACTTCATCATAAAGTATTTCAGTGACTCGTACGCTGTGTTTGCTCACAATTTCCAGCTGTTGAATGGAATGTTTGATTTGGTTGGTGTAGGCGATGCTCAACTTTGGACGAGGAAGGATTAAAATATCTCCAAAGGACAGGGAGCCTCGGATTTCCAGAATTTCTACCATTGATTTCCATGGAAACTTTGGTAGACTGGAATTAGAACTGGAACCGGATACAGCAGAATTGGAGTCTGGATTAAAAATTGTATCTATAATCAACTCATCTCCGATCCAGATGAAAACCCGAAAATTGTCATAAAGGGCGAGAGTTACGACACCTCGTTTTGGTGACGAAACAGTTGGACCACCCACTGCGGATCCAAATTTCAAATCGACTCTCGAAAGTTCCCTCCCATGAAAAACAGCATCTGCAGTCAAAATCGGAATTCCTCTCAAATGAACAACAAATTTTTGTTGTTTTTCACTTCGGTTGAAAAAATAAGAAAATTTAAGGAGGAAACTGGACTCATCTTTGAAATCAAAACGGAGTGTGCTATTGTCTTCTCGGCCTGCGCGATTTAAGTTGGAGTTGTCATGGTGATGGATAAACCCGGGTGAAACAGTCCACCTGTCAGAATCCACGTGACTCAGTTTTATCGACTGTGTCAGTGATGGGTCGCAATTCTCAATCCATCCCGGATGACCCAAAGCTTCAAATTTGACAGTGGCTTCCAATCCGGAATTTGCATCTGATTTCATTTTCATTTGATGCTCAAATACTTGACCTTTTTCATTGACCTGGGCCAGCATTTGAGTAGTCAGGGCGCCAAATTTATACCGGGAGACAAGATTTGTCCCACCATGGATTTTTCCCAAGGGTGAAAAGCTTTCCTGGTCAAAGATGAAAATATCCGAGTCCCAGAGAGAAGGGGTAAAGAGAACGTGATCCACATCAACGCTCATGCCGGGAAGTCCACGAACTATTATCTCTACAATTCGTTTTGACTCCAAAGGTGGCGCTGCTGCTACTTTGTTTGAATTTGAAGTTGAAGCTGACGTTCTTGTTCCATTGTTGACCTTTTGTAAACCCCGTTGAAGAACTGAATACTCTTGTATTTCATTGTAGATCAAATTAATTTGAAGGAGAATCCAGTCGCCCTCTCTCCGCACAATTTTACTTGTCCAGAAAACATCCCTTTCATCTGTGTTTTGTTTTTCCTCCTTAATCTTGGCCTGGAGTATCGGACTGATTCCTTTTTCAAGAATGGGGGCGGACGTTCGAATCCATGTCGAGATTTTATAATCTTGCATTTCCTCCAGAGCGAATTCAGTTTTGAGGGTGTCATCAATTCCATTTAGTCGAAGTATTCTCTGCCCCGTGAATGGAAATTCTCCAGTGAGTAAATTTTCTTGTGAAAAGCTCCAAGATGCACAGTCCTCGTGATTCTTCACTTTTTCATAGGTCTGGAATCCAAAGTAGCCGATTTGACATTGAGAAGTTGAGTACGGACTCACGTCGACGATGGGCAGTCCATTGACCTTTGACATGATACTGTGACTCTCCAACTCTTCTTTTGTTTCTTTTCGGCTCTTTATATCATTGTCGTTGTCGTTATCATCCTCATCGTTTTGATTGTCATTTTCTGTCGGGAGTCGTCTCAAATATTTCCCGCGGTTATCAAATACTTTTGGCGGGAGTTGTTTTGCTTTATGTGGATTTTGATCCTCGTCGTTGTATTCCATCCATCCGTATTTGAGTGGCTCGGCTGCTGGAATCACCCGTCGACTTGCAAATGCAAACCTCCCAAGTCCGCCACTCCCGCCTTCTAAACTCATACTGGGGCGGTCGTAGTCATATCCGAATTTCTGCTGGAGATGTTTCCCGCCTTCCAATTTGACCTCTTTGAGCAAAAGTTGAGGGTTGTAGACCGTCGTTCGGAAAATGAGGGCCGACCCAGTTGCATTTTCTGACTTTGAAACAAGAACATATGGGCCAGTTAAATCTTTTTGAATAATTTCCTCCTCCAGTCGAATCTCCCGCCTTGGGTGATATTTTCCAGAGCGGGTAAATTCAACAAGGTTGCACTCTTTTGATCTTCCTTCTCCTGAACAACTTGCAATGTAAAACGGAAAGAGATTAATTAAATTGGTGGCGTTGACTACATTCCAATTCTTGATCAGTTGACGAGAGCTGTTAACTTCATTGCTATAAAGTTTGATTTTATCCTTTTCTCCGGATTTATAAATTTCTAAACTTGAATTGGGGAGACGGTAGGAAATTTCAGCATCAGAGGGTTTTGTCTTCTTTTCTATGGTTTTGTAATTCCAGTCTCCACCTCCTGAATTTGGGCTCCAGCTCAGTTTTCGAGTCCCAAGTTTTCCAAATCCAATCAAAAGAGATGGATTCTTTGCTGCTGTTGAATTTGAATTTGAATTGGGCTGAGGATGTTCAAGATGAGTTATATAATTTTGCACATCAATTAATAATGGTTTATTCTCTGGATTATCCCTCAAGTGATCCCGGAAATAGTCATTTTGCTCCTCTGTTTTTCCTTCCAACTCCACATTGAACTGATAGGAAGATGCGGGGTAATTATACTTCGTACTCCTGGCATATATAAGATGGAATGTCTGTTTTTTACTTCCTTCGCCGCCAGTTCGCTCCAGGCGGACGCTTCGAAGATTTTCTTGAGGGATGTAAAATGTTTTGTGAGAAGCTAAATTCCCATCAAATCCGATGACGACAAGATCCACAACTTTTTGGATGGTCCAGCCATCTTTTGCCAAGGAGCAGGAAGTGAGGAAATACAAATTTTTGGAGAAGGAAACACGTCTTGGCTTGAAGTAGTCACGAATTTGGTTTACAACTTTGCTGTCCAAGTCAAAAATATTAGAGAAAAATGAAGAGCAATCTTCGCGATTGCCAAGTCGGACGGATTTTATATTTTCCACATTCCATTTTGGTTCCGACTTTGAAGCAGTAGCTTTTTGTTTTTCCTTTGTAATAAATTTGACAACTTTGTCCCTTTGGCCTTCGGTCCACGTTGCCATGGAAGCCTCAAGTTTGAAAGAAAATGGCAGGATTGAAGCTGTTCTTCCACTGTGAAGTAAAACGGATTCCCATTCTCTCTTTGTCTTTGTTTCTGATGGACCACTCTCCACAACGGTTGAGGTGTCAAAAGAGTAAAGCCAAATATCAGTTGATTGATTTTCATTGTCGAGGGCGAAGAAAGAATTTCCTCCGTCGTGAATAATTTCAAAGGTTGTTGAAGGAACTGGGATGACTTTTTCATCAACAAATTTCCATCCTACAAAATTCCCCATTCGGTCTCTGTCATTACAATAAACTTGGATTGTTGTGTCCCGCTCTCTTTTTATTGTGAGAAAAATACAGAAATCCTTGGTGACCAGGGATATTTTTGAAATTGGCCCATTGGTTTGTCCATTGTTATGGACTGGAATGGAAGAGACTGAGCCGTCAACTTGTTTGTAAAATTGGATGGAATTTTCCTGGGCAAGGACGGAATATCCAAGAAAAGAGTGAGCAACTGCCACTTTCTCATCGTTGCCATGGGGATTTTCCAACGGAAATGTTTTTTCAGGTCGAGGTGGCAATTTTTGCCTGAGGGTTGAAAATTGATCAATTTCTTGAAATTCAAAAGATACTTTTGATTTCCGAAGTGGAAATTCTACAGAGGACAGCAGAAGTTGAGGAATTCCCCAAACATTTTGATTTTGTTGATCTTTTAGAGAATTCCATAGTTTTGAAGTTGAGGGCGTCATCGTCGCATAAGAGAATCGGATCATGTCCCGCCATCCAACTCCTTCAAACTTCTGACGAATCCCACTCAAGATTCTCATTATTTTTGGATTTGAACTAAAAGGAAATTCAAGATTAATTGGTTCGTATTCAAATTGGACTTCCTGCTTGAAATTCTGGGTGGTCCATGTGTAACCTGAAAATTTTGAATCAGGTTTGGTCTCGGATTCTTCACGGTAGTGTAGCTCGATGGATGACAAAGCATTGTTGGAATTAGAATGAATAGTTGTGATTGAAGATAAGAGAACTTCAGAGTCTTGAGACTGAGATTTATTCTGAATGTATTTATAATTAAAGGTTTTTCCGTTACCGTGATTTTCCAGGCGGTTCACATGCCATTCCAATCCCATTCTACTTTTTCCGCCTCGACTTGCCCAATTCCGGTCGATTGGTCGAAACTTGACAGCATTGGCCATATTTTGTTGACCTTGAAATTGACCAAAGAAAGCAGTGATGCCCTCCCACTCCACCTCCCAAAATTCTTCCTCTTCGTGGTATTCAACTTTGGTGAATTCTTGACCACTACTGTTTTCCGATTCTTTTTCCATGCTGTAGCTTCTAACTGAATTTTGAATTATATTATCAGGGACCAAAAGATTAGGTTGGCCGTTGAAAACCAGATAAAATTCATCCTCATTCTCAAAAAAGTCTCGACGAACTCGAACAATGTGTGGATGTTGCCGGAGGGTTATTTTCCAATCCGGATGACCCAAAAGCCCATTATTTTCTTTTTGTTTATCTCCACCCATAATCTTTTCTGTATTTGAAAGGTATTGGAGTGAAATACTCGCTTCTGAAATCAGGGGCAAATTCAACTGGACTTGTCCACAGGGTTGATGAACGGACGTTGAAATGTCCTGGAGCGAAATTGAGTCCAAAATGGGTCGATCAGGTAAATGGGATGCAGATTTGAGACTCCAGTTTCTCTCAATCTTAAGCCTTGGTCCAGATTTTTTGTCGTTGTCAAAATCTACATCTTGTGCCATTTCCTGAAGTTGATTTTGAATTCGATGCGGGAGTGACAATGACGAGGATTTTTCCAGGTTATCGATGAAACTGGAACTGTAATTTGAAGTTGGTGAAAAAATCGGGGTGATTTTGATATTTCCATTTTCTTCATAAAGGAGCACTTCATTTTGATTTGAAGTTCCAGAGAAATTCATAACATTGAAAAATCCATTAGTTTTTTGGTTTTGGTTCTGGTTTGTTTTGCCTAGAGAAATCGCGTTTCTATTTGGAGTCGCTGTAATCGAGTGAAAAGAGGAATTATTTCTTTTGGGCTGAAGGTCAAGTTTAAGGGGACCATCAAGAAGCACGGATTGTCCAGTAAGAGATGAAAATGGAGCTGGAACTGGCAACTCTTTCTTTATTTTGTCCAGGTAATAAAAGTCAGAAGCTGTCAAAGTCAAGTCTTTGTTAGATTTCTTCGGATTTGGCGTGTAGAGAACCGTCACTGATTCAAAGGTGACGAGAGCAGAGATTTTAGAAGAACCGGAAACGCCACACAGTGTAGAGAATATTTCTACCGATTTAACATCCATCGCCATTTTTGTCTTTGTCATTGCTGTTGTTGTTGTTGAATTTCGGTCTTTCATCTCGGTATTAAATTCTTTTGGCTTGAATGGCAAAGTTACCTTTCCGATTTTGACAAGCGTTGTTGAACTTTGAGCTACGTCTATAGTCAGTTGATACAGCATCAAATTACTTCCAACCTGGATGACGATGACATCAACTTCCGGTTTTAAATTTCTATTAGAACAATTTACTCTTCCGGTAGGATTTTGATTCAGATGTTGAGATTTTAACAAAGCTTTGATCCATATTTTAGGCAATGGTTGTCCTTGAATCTCTTCTGGCAGATGAAGTTGAGCTTGGATCATTGAATTGAAATTAAGCTGTTCCTCCCCCTCCAACCCCTTCTCATTTTGGAAAATCATGCCTGTATCAACTTCATAAACGGATGTGGAATTGTCAACTGGATTGTGAAAAAGAGCTCCGAGAACAGACTTTTTACTTTCGGGGTGAAGTAAAATATTTCCCAAGGCCAAATGATCAGAAAAACTACGTGAAGAATCCAAAGGGAAGAAAACGCTGTGAAATTGTCGATCGGTTGATAATTTTACGAGTCTCTTCAACGTGGATGATGATGGAAGCCCGTAGAAAACAAGCCCTTCCGTTTCTTTGACAACAATCAAAAATTTCTTGTGCTGCTCTATCCAATCCACATGAAGAATCAAATTATTCTGGCCAAATTCTTGAGTTAGACTTTCTTCCAGTTTTAAATTTCGGTTTGGTCCTCCGTCATTCAACGACAGTGAAAAATAGTGTAGAGTTGGATTCAAAGTTGAGTCGGTGACGAGGAACACGGAAACTTGTTGCTGCTGTTGTTGGATTTGTTCACGATCGGTTGAAGCTTCCTTCTCCTTTGTAAAAATCCTACTCCAGCGGATTTTTGCTCTCGGTAGAGCGAGCAGATGAACGACGGATTTTCTAGGCATCCGTGCTTTTAGCGTCGCCATAACAAAATACAATTTTTAAAGCTTAGATTCTAAAAAAATGGGCCAAAAATGAAAGTATTGTTATTAATTTCATATTAAAAAAAGTTGATTAATTTTGAAAATACCGTGATTCCTGATTTGACTATTTCTTTACCTGAGAATGTGCTTTGAATTACGGAATATTACAGTAAAAAGTGAATACTAATTCAACAGGAGCTTCTTTTACTTGTTATTGTGTCCGTGATAAATAAAAATGAAATGTACGGTATTACTCTGTCTGGGTCTGTGTGCAAAATGATAATCTTTTGAGATTTCAGTTCTGGATGAAATTGAAAATGCTAAGTAACTAAAATCGTCTTAGTTGTGAGTTGTGAATATTTTTATTATTCATGTAACAGGGATTTACAAAGTCCTCGAGAGAGCATTGAGGTTGTGCATGATTTTTAAATACAGTTCATGTATCCAGTATCCAGTATAAAAGTACAAGTAGAATCATCTTTATAATTGAATATCTGTCATCTTGTAACATGCATCATGTAACTGGAAAAAGGAACAGTATGTTTTCTGAGAATCCCACTAAGCTCTGACCTTTTTACTGCACATTAAAGATAAATGTAGAATCATCTGCAGATCTAAGTATTATGTACATTGTGCAGTGTACATTTTGCATTTTACACAGTACATAAACAACTTCACAATCCCGAGTGTAAATAGAAAATATGCATGCCATTTTTACTGGCAACGTGCGCGAAATAAATAAAGTCATACATGTATGCATACAAAATTGAATGTTCTTTTAATTGTCTCATCAAATATTCTAATAAATACTTAAGATCATCCATAATATGCAAGTAAAGCGTGCGACTTAAATGTTGTGTTACAATTTGCACACAAGCAGTATGATACTTATCTACATTCAGCTAAACACTAAGTAATATTCTAATATTTTATTTGAGTAACGAGTCAATATTTTGATTATAGAAACTTTTAGTCCTGTGGAAATCCATCCATAGTGAATACATGTTAAATGTGTTGTTACAATAAACGCTGTACTCATCTAATACTTTTTAATGCATGTGTAATACAAGTACAAATACTAATGCAGAATTTCAATTAGGTAACAAATTGAAGCTACTTTGTTCTTGTATTTATGATTTCTTGGTTGGATTAAGGAGTCGGTCTTTAGGCTTAAAAATTTTCAAGTTTTAAGAAATGGCAATGCAGATTGCACAATTCTGTATTATTCAGTGTAACGCTGTAAACTTGTTTTGTTTATCTTAATACTAAATGTCATATATTTAACGGGGTACAAATAAAGCGGTTATTTAAACGCTTGTTTGTTCTACTAATGTGTCTGGTCTTAGACATTTTCCTTCCCTGTCTTTCTTAAAAACCCAATTTCAGATACATCATACTCAAGACTCAAGACACAAGACTCAAGGAAATGGTGATCAAATTTTTGTACAGAAATAGGATTTACACCCCCACATTACTTTTGACTTTGCTCTTTTCCATTCCTGTTTATGACTTCCAACTAACACAACATCCTATACAGATAATATATATCAAATACTATAGAGTTATGTTCATCCTTACTGATACAGAAAAGCCATTTACAGTGCCGGTAAAGTGCTGCCCTTTAGCAGTCTATCGTGCTTAATAAATAATATATTTACATAGAATACAAGCCTCAAACATGTATTTCCCCCACCATTTGCCATTATGTTGGGGAAAATAGTCAACAATGTTCCAGTTGTCCAAGATAAAAGTACTCCCACTCAAAACTCAAAATACCCTTGTTTGTTGAGTTTTGAGTTTGAAAATGGGAATCCTGTATTCAGAAAATAGTCTTAAGCATAAATTATTATAAGGGGAAAGAATAAAGACGCTTTTGTATCTTGTATATTGTATACTGGGTATTGTACACGTATGAAAGCAGTCATTTGCCATTTATTATGGCTTATGAATTGGCACTGAACGTGCGGATACAGCATATATCCGGATAAAAAACCCTGTAGCAATTTTCTCTCTCCCGTTTTGTTCTTTTGAAATTCAACATTTTTTAAACTGGGTAAAACTACAAAGGAATAAAAAACATCAAAATGTACAATGTCCAAGTAATAAAAACAAGTAAAAGGCAAAATAAAATCTATGGAACATGGAACTTCATGTTGACGGTCGACACCAACCAACCACATTAATAAAATTCTAAACCACTTTCCCTGCCAAATAAAAAAATAAAGAGGGAGAAATAGTAAAGAAAACATACTCGATATTTTTTGTTCTTTGACGTTATTAAGAATATTATTACTACAGTAGTTACTGTTTACTGTAACATGAGCAACAAAAGAAAAGGGCAACAAGTAACGGTTTCATTTCAGGAGGTAAAATGATAATTAAAAAGTTGGATGGGTCCGCTGTGAAATAATCGAAGGATAATTTATGTTGCATAAAGTTGTGACAAGATCAATTTGATAATGTTCATAATTCATAATAAATGTATGCAAAAAGTAACAAGGTTTGGTTAAACACAAAAACCAAAAATAAATGTCAAACTCCTACTCGTAGGATACAGTAGTTTTACACAAAGAAGTAGAGATGGCGAGAGTGGTGATAAAGTTTTTTGTACGTCTACCATTGCACTTTTCTTGCTCAGAAATTGCAGGCTAAATGAACTGCTGACAGCATTTGATGAGATTCAAACTCACATCAACATGCTAAAAAATCTTACCAGGCTATAAGAACAAAGCGGAGAAAACCTCTATCGTTTTCCTGTTCATTTCCACATTTAGTGTTTATTCATAGTTTACCATTGGCATTCCAAATCCCATTTGCATGTCTTAAAGTACGTACTACGTACACATTTTGAAAGCATGCTTGAGTCTGTCATTTTTTGGCCTTTGAATCGACCAGTGTTTAAAAATTCTAAGCCTTTTAGCCTTAAATGAGTATGTACAATGTACATTGTACATGCTCAAACGTAAGAAGTAAAATTATTATGACAAATTTGATTGTATTGGCATTTTGAGTTTTTGATGGATTCTTTTTTTGGAGCACTAATCAATAGTCAAAAGCTATAAGTACAGTCAATGTCCAGCGTTCTATATAATATATACATTGCAAGTATTTTTGTTCTTTTTCAGCAGCACCTGTACAATCTATTTCTCTGTATTACAGAGTATTAGAACTAAGCTTAAACTTATTATTTTTTAACTGTCTATCGCTAATCAAGTTTATATATTTACCCATCATGCTTGTGTTTTTCATACTAAATTATTCGACGGTAAAACCCTCAAATTTTTTGGTAATTTGCTGAAATTGGAACTACAAGTTTTGTGTGACGCGCTGCTTCAAACTGACCTACAACCTATGCACTTTTATCTACTGATTGGAATTACAATGTCATGGGTGCTTGGTGTATGGGATTGATTATAAGCAAGATTTTATACGTGAATTGTACACAAATACGGAATACTGCATGATCCGCCATGCATCGCGGTTCTTAAGATGATTGACAACAATTACTCTTTCAAATTGTGCAAATATCATTTTACAATTATCATTTCAATCAGATTGGATTAAATAAGAGGGCAAGGTCATGTAAAATACTCATCAACATGAAGAAAAGTCTACGTGTTTTGTTTTGGGGTTGGACTGGAAATGTCACAAGACAGAAGTCAAAAATAATAGTCCGACTATTGAGTGCACGAAATTCAGTTTGATCCAATGCAGTGCCTGACATTTGATATAATATCCATTTTGTGAATGTTACAGTGCAGTTATATTGTTGTTTTGTACTATTTTTTTAACTTTTGAGTTTACAGTGTTTCCGTTTTTGTTCAAAGTTTGAAAACAAAATGAAATTGAATGGTATAAAATTTACAATACAAGTATTTGTTATTTTCACCTGGTTTAGCCTTTCCCTTTTAATTGACACAACAGAGGGACAAAATCCACTGGAATTTCAGCACTTTCAAAAGGAAAAATCATTTTCCCGATTTCTGAGTGAATTGATGACTAGTGAATTTTCATCTTGTGACCTATTTTACGTATTTGACACTTTATCGACTTCCACAAAAGAAAACGTTGGCGCAAAGGAAATTTTTGAGAGCTTAATTACTAACTATCAGAATCTTATGAGTAATTCTCAGTCAGAGTCAACAAGGAGTAAAGACAATCCATTGGCTTTTTACTTATCTTCTATCATCAATACTGAAAATTACAGTGGTTTGAGATTAGTAAGAAAAAGAGGAGGACAATGTGCTCTACTTTTCGTTTTAGTGTACAACAAATACTATAAAGACACACTATCAAAATTTTCTCAGCTGTTTACAAAACCATTTGATGCGGTGACTCGAAAAGATGAAGATTTCTACATTTTTATCACTCGATCTGAATTGGCAGAGTCCATACTTTTGAATGAAATTTCTAGAGAAATCAAATTCAAGTTTGCAGTTTATGAAAAGCCTTCGAAGAAGAGTAAAATAAATTTGCAAATGGAATTTGAATTGAAATCAGTGTGTTTTTATTGTAGCAATGGTGAGCCTGTTGTAGTGAAACTTTCGCATTGCAAATCATACACTATAAGTGAAGTCACAGACTATAAATGGCAAAGTAATCCTGTTTCTGTTCCCAAGTTATTTCCCGATTTTTCCAAGAATGGATATGGACACGTTTTACAAATTTCTTCGGCGATTCGAATACTTTTTGCGGTAGAACTAGAAGAAAATCCAGAGAAAGAAGGCGAGTGGCGTTTCAAAAGAGGACTGTTCAAAACTTTGCTGGAGGAAATTACCAAAAGGTATAATTACACTTACAAAGTATGGCCATCCAGTTTTGGTGGTGGGACTGGAACGATTCTCAAAAATGGAACTTGGGTAGGAAACGGAAAATTTTCTTTCTCAATTTTCAATGCTCAAAAGTACACTTTAATTTCCTTATGATAAATATTATAACATTCATAAATAAGAACGGAAAAAACAAATGGTAAGCTAATAAACTTGATGGAATTTCAAGGCTGGAGGAGTTCGTGATATTATAGACAAGAAAGCTGATATTGGAATCCCAACAAGTCCGAATTATTCACGGTAATTTTTCACTCCTTACTTTCATCATGCAACAACAAAAAATATCTTTTCAGTGCTGACTTTTTTATTTTTATGCAATAGTATTTGTTGAAATTGTTTCATAATTTTCATGACTCATACTTCATTTCTTACTTTGACTCTTTATTTCTATAGATATAAACTTGGTGATTTTTCACACACAATTTCCTATGTCTGGGTAAATTTCGTGGTAAGAGCAAAACAACTGAAGGTAGACTAGGCTGCGTAATAATATATTACCTGAAATTTTCAATAAAAAGATAAATAATAGCTATAATAGTGAACCGTTTTTTCCTGTAGGTGGGACCCCCTAAATTAACGTATTCGGTGATTATAACTCTTAAAATAAAATTAACACTGAATTTTTATACATTTTCAGCTGTCAATAGAAAGTAGTAACTTTTGTTTTTCTTTTCAGTGGAAAGCGGTTTATCAACCATTTTCTTCTCAGTTATGGACTGGCACTGCACTTTCATTCTTCGGTATTATTCTCATTTGTATAGTAGTGGAGAAATTTTACAATTTTGTAATGAATCGGGGCAATGAAACCGCAGTTATCAATGTTTCTCGAAAGCAAGATAAATTCAATGAGCATTTGTGGACATGGAATATTTCCGTTCTTTTGGATCAAGATGTTCAATATCCTAAAATAATTAGTCAGCGCTTGTAAGAACAAATCCATTGAAATTAGAATTATGATCAAAAAGTTGTATATTTTATCTTCTATACTAAAAATAATTACAAAAAGAAAAAGTAAAAGTAAAAGTAAATCTATTATTATGAGATGCGACATGAAATTTAATCCTAAAATTTTTGTATGTCTTTACAACAGGATTTTTGGAATCTGGTTGACCTGCACTTTGATTCTAAAAACTGCGTACAGAACTAAATTGGTGGAGTTCATGGCGTTTCCAAATTACATTCCCCAGCCCAAGACATTTCCAGCTCTTTTAAACTCTCAGTCCAAAGGATTCACTTGGGGATTTGAATCAAGTGCAGTTGGAAGTTCAGCCCATAATCATTTCAAGTCATCCAAAAGTCCAATATATTCAGAAATTTACAAGCACATGACAACAGAAAAAGATTCTTTTACATGCTACAATAAAGTACGAACAATGAAAATTATAAAAAATTACAGTCTCTAATAATTTTACTATTTTACTTGTGCTCTTTTTAGAGTGAGGTTAAAATTATTGTTACATCTTATATTGTAAAAAACATAGGCGTTGAAGCAGAACTTTGGATGCATCAGTTGGGCAGGGACAAGTGAATTTGTCCTGTACAAAAATTTTAGTGACAAATATGGTAGAAATCCTCTACACATGTCGGAAGATCTCACACTATTCGTCTCAGCAGGTTATGTAATGCAAAAGCGAGCACTGTTCCGAACAACTTTTGATCGCTTAATTGATTCAACAAGAGAAATGGCCATGAATGAACGATGGAAAATACTCGACTATCGAAAGCTTTTAGCAGACAGACTTGACTGGGAAAAGAGAGAAGGGATATCAAGCGGTGTGGAGAACCCTTTACCAGAAGGAGTTCTTCTTCTTATGAATCTGCAAGGACCATTTTACATTTTATTTATTGGAAGTGTCGCCGGAATATTTGTTTGGATCACAGAATTGTGTAAGGAAAAAATTGTGAAAAGTACAAAATTTTACAAAATCAGAAAAAAGTAGTAAAAACCAAAGGACATTTTTCCAACTGTAAAAAAGATTCAAAATAAATGGACATGAATATTTTTCAAAATTTCTCAGTTTTTGAACTTGCGTTTACCTTTTCGTTTGCATATTTGTGTACGCAGAGTATTGAGTACTGAAATAATAGACACATATAATACAAATAAAGTAGAATGTATCTGTTGGTAGTTTTGTCACCATACACATGCAATAAAATCTAAAATGCTGCGAGTGTTTCTGGTTCGTGGTGTCGTAGTTTTGCCTAGAAATTTATGCTCTCTTTCCTCTTAAATTCCGATTCCGATTCCGATTCTAATTCTAATTCTAGTGTGTCATCCATTGTAAAGCATTAGTAGTATTTACAGGCCAACAATGGAGTAGGTACAAAATACAAAAGAGTATCTAATACAGCAAAGAGGAGAAGGATGCAAAGAAGTACTATTTCTCTATTCTCTACAAGTATTTGGCGTATTTGTAAATGTATGCTTTGTGTTTTGTATGCATGTATGGATTCATGTCAGTGAGTACTCAGTATTCAGTATGCAAAAGAATAAAGTAGAATGAGGAGGAGAGAGATGAAGAGGAGGTGTTGTTATCAAACTGTTGTTTATTGAAGTGGCTCTCAAGTCTTGTTCCACAGTGAAGAGAAAGCAAAGAAAAAGAAGAAGAAGAAGAGAAGTGAAAGTAGTCTACTAATGTAATATAATGTAATGCAGTTCATGTCTGTGTGTCTAGTACTGTCTACTACCTAGTGTGTAGTGTCTAGTGTCAATGTATCGGATCGTATCATAGAAACACGAGCACGGTTCTTGTTTTCTTCCTCGTTCTCTTTCTCCCTCGTTCTCGCTCTTTCACTTTCGTGCTCTTGTCAATGCCGTAGTAGCAGAAAATGGAGAGGAAAAGGAAGAGCTGCGTCCTCCGCCGTGAAAGAACAAAATACAACACTTTTACTTTCTCTTGTCTCCTCACTTTCTGTTCCTGGTTCTGGTCCCTCATTTTCCATGTTCAATGTTGCTTCTGCCTGTAGACTGTACTAATGCTGTACATTGTACATAATACATAATACATATCTTGGGCATAACATGCTTTAGTCGATTCGGTTTGGTTTGATCTGGTGGGAGAGGGCTGAGTTGGGTGTGTTGTATTGTGTATTATGTTGACTTTGTTTGGTTTGGTTTGTTTGGGCTTGAATGAATTGGATTGAAGAGAGAAGACTTCTCAGCACGTTCTTCATTTTACACTTGTAATTATACTCCACCAGAGACGGAGTTGAACAAGAGAGAAGAAAGAGAAAGAACAAGAGAGTCAATGGGAACAGAGAACATTCTGCATCCTATTCTTGTTTCTCCATAATAGTTCGGTTGGTTGGCTTCCTTTCCTTGTTCCAGTTCCAGCTCCAGTTTACACTGCAAAATCCAATCCAAAAAGATGTACAAAGTAGAAATGTGTCTCCCTCCCGTTCTCTTTTTCTATCTGACTCGGATTCTCCGTCTTTGTATGTGTGTGTGCTACTTTTGTGATGTGTGAACTCAGCCTTGAGGATTGAGGAGTGAGGATCATGGCTTGAAACCCCTTTTTTCTTTTCACCTCATCAAGAGTATTGAGTATTGAGCATACAATAGAATCTGAAACATTGCGAAAAAGTTAAAAATTATGCGGAAAAGAAAGTTTGTTTTTGCACTACTTTGCTTTAGAAATACAGAAGACTGAAAATGATCTATTTTTTAACTCAGCAATAACCTTGATTTATTTTTACATACAGTTTGAAAATGTTGCAGTTGTGATGATGCAATGAATTTTGTCCCCCTTTGACTCATAATTTTCTATAATAATTGCCCATAATCATCTACTAAAAAAGTTGAAGGTTTGTTTTTGTCCTCTTGCATTTTTCTATTTTCTGCATCACATTAAAAAGGAATTTAAAAGAACTTTCACTAAAACCAGCCTCCAATTTTTAGCATACCATGTTTCTGGTTTCTGAAATAAACATGCAATTTTAACGATCAACTGGTAAAAATACGACGTTGGTTGTTGGCTAACTTTTTTTTGGCGGCTCTCAACTTGCGTGACATTTCCTTCATCGTTTATAAGCTCATGCTTTCTTTTTTCTTTTTTGTATTATTACAATTAGCATTGTCATTTATTCAAAGTCCTTTGACCTTTTTTGTTTATTGTTTATTTTTTCCTCCTTCATTTCCGTTCTTTTTGCGTACTAATTCTCGTCATCTGCATCGTACATTATACAGTGCATAATAAAGTACAATAAAATGTAGGCATACGCGGAAAAAAACATGCTTAAATTATTTTATTGCTCCCAGTGGTTTTTGATTCGAGTTTGGAGTTTGGAGTTACTGCGTGTAGTTTTTAGTTTGCAGGGAAAAGTGTAATAAAATGACCATTCAACACTATGTACTTTGTACTGTGGTAATTGATATTGATATTTCCTACGTACATAGTACTTGCTGTAAATTGTACAATATATGTACTAGTGTGACTGTATGTGTACAAAGTACAAACATGCATTATAGACAATATAGTATGTAATATATTATAGTGTTCATCTAATAACAAAAGGGTGAGAGTTGAGTGTAATAAAACGCATGGCTCAGGAATACATGTAAAATGTACAATGTAAACACTGCTCATTGTACACTATAAGAACAAGGTATAAAACTTTGTAAACTTGCTCTTTAATCCTTAATTTTTAGTGCGAGAAAGTTGTAGAGTTGTGAGTTGTGACGTAGATACTGTAGCTTGTAGATTGTAGCTGCTCCTTCTTTTACCGGAGGTCAATGCCAACCAGTCTTTGACCAATGATGTATGAAAAACAAAGTTTCTTCATTTTGTACATGTAGATTGTACTTATTTCTAAGCATTGGTTGAGTAAAGGAGGAAATGAGAACTTTACGAGCTCAATAATAGCAACAGCAAATACAAATACAAAATACAAAATACAAAATGCAAAATACAGAATCCACAATCTACAATTCTCATGCATGTGCATTCATGTATCACTCCACATGAAATGTGAGCATTTCTCTCGCTGCTCAACTCAACGATTCAACTTTTAGAAACTGAAATCATGAAAATCCCAATCCATTGTCTACTGCATGACCAATGACCAATGACCAACACCATGACAAACACTAAACGCTAAACGCACACGATCAACCATCGACCATCCAATTCATTTTAATCCCATCACATGTAGGATCAGAATCAGAATCATCGTCAGAATGGTCTCAAGTCCAAAGTCCATGCGTGCAAACAACCACGTATTACAGAAACATTTGAGCCAAGAAGAAGTAAGCATCAAACTATATAATACAATATTATGTGTAATGGATAACGGATTATGGTATTTCACATTATATTATTTGCTAAGGCGGATTTTTTGGATCATTCAGTTTATATTTTACACCGTATGCAGTTTGTCCTGTGTACAGTGAAAGCGCTCGTTATAGAAGCTGCCTGATATCTGCCTCTTCATTATCATCATGTATACACACAATAAATTTCAGACTATAGAAAATACAAAATATAAATATGAATAAAAATCCCTTCTTGTCTCACATCACTTCTTTACAAATTAGAAACTACAATTGCATAATGTAATAAGGTGACAGATGAGTATTTTATCCTAGTTTCATCATAAATGATAAAACCCTAAAAAACCAACAACGTAGTTGATTTTGATAGTTAGTTTGAATAAATTACTCAAAATTACTCAAACTCAAATTCTGGAAAAACATGATGTACATCGAAAATAAAAATATGCAATCAATTACGCAGTATTTGTCAATTCGAGTCTTGCAATAATTCCCTTCATAAATTGTCAATGTCATAATTCCCATGAAACTTTCAATTAATGATCAGTTAATTATTGCAGTTTTACAGTAATTCTAAATTATAACCAGAAATCCAAAGATGAAACTACGCTGTAGCTCTCTTTTGTACCTTTCATTTTGATTCAATTTCTAAACTGACACCTCCAATCCAATCCAAACCAAACCAAACCAAAACAATAAAATAAATTTTCTCTTTGCTCTCTTTTCCATCAACGACTATGTACATTGTACAAGTATGAATTTCCAACAACTTTATTATTTTATTACGTTTGCATTTCACATTGTCTGCGGTTTTACTAGTATTTGGTTTTGTTTGATTAAAAGAAAGTATATGCCACGTGTGGTGTGATGTGGTTAAAAATTTCATTATTTATGTTCCCTGTACGTTGTTCATATTCATATTCATAATTATAATCATAAATTGCGCATAATATTCATATTGAATTGATACTCGGTCTACATAAAACCGATTTTGTATGTAGTCTGTAGACAGAGCAGAGCAGAGGAAACAACCTTGTAATTTATAGTTTTGTAGTTTTGTAGTTGCTGGAAGTGACAAAGTGTTTTGACATTGTGGTGGAACACATTCTGAGTTCCTGGGATTTTTGGGATTTCTATCAAACTAATTGTCAAACCGACAATACAATGGTACAATAAATAGTACGGTATATCTAACAAGTACTGAAAATGATGGAGATGAAGTTGCTCTTAATGACGCGTAAATTGGGAACTTTGTAATTTAATTTGTGGGTGAATTTTGAGACTTTTGAGAGTTAAAATGAAACGGTGAAGGATAAAAGTTACACTTAGTATGTAAATTGTACATGTATTTATGTCAATGATCCATAATCCATAATCCACATTACACAAAGAAATGTGACGGAAAATTCTCTTTAAATCTTGTGCACTCTAGATTCTAGACATCATAATATAATAAATAATACAGAATACAGATGCGATGCAAAATTTGACAACGAAGTCAAGTTCAGTTCAATGGAGAAAGCAGCTGGAGCTTCAGTATCCAGTCTGCGGTGGTGAAAACTCCACATGTGTCTCATGTCTGATTATGAATATCAAAGATGTGACATTTCAAAAAGCATTTTACTTTTTCCCCTTTTACACCTTTTTCACTTGACAGTTGATACTTATTTTCAATCATAAAGTTACCGCAATTCCACCGACTGCTGACAGCGTTCACAGGGTTGAAGTGACATGTTGACAATATCAATTTTCACCTGACGTGTTTGAAATTGAGATCTCGGTTTAAAAAGTTCAAAAGCTGTATTTTGCGCAATTTTATATTTCCCCATTATTTGGACATTAGTGTGACATTAGATATTACTGTGACCATTTCTATTATTATTTATATGTAATTTTATGGCAGTTTGTCGTGTCGAATTTCAATGTACAATGAGAATAAATTTAGATTAATTTTAAACCGCACTAACCAAACCGATAATTGAATATAGATAAAAGTGTCATGATTCCATGTCAAATGACAATGTTCAAAAGTTAAAACTCGAAATTCTGGGAACTTTTATTTTCATCGGGTTAACAAAATTAGAATTACCTTTGAAGAAAAAAGCATGTACAATGTAGACACTTTGTCAATAGAAATAAATACTGTCCTCATTACTATAGGTATTTTTAAACTATATTTTTTCATTCGACATGAAATTTCATGGAAATTGATTAAAATTTCTCATTTCTCTATTTTGCCATTTGAATCTTTGATCTAACTCCAAATCATTCTATGAAACACAGAATAAGGTACAGCATCAGACAAAAATCAAAGTTTATTGAGTTTGCCTTTGTTTAAAACAGACGTCGCATTTCTACATTTATGCTTTGTGTAGGAATTCTGGAGTAAATGTATCTATACGTGATTATTTGCATGATAGCTCTTTTTCATTTTTGGACTTGTTTTCAATTTTCATTGTAACTCATTAATTTACAACCACTATTATAAAAAGTACGGATTTTTTGAACCAAAAAAATACACTTCAAAATAATATTGATGAAATACATACGATTCGAAAAAAATAACACATGCAAATTAATTCAAAAACTTCTGAATACTTTTTTTGGAAAACCACTGGATTTAAAACACTATGATTTTTTAGGCTGCATTTTAAATTTATGATGTTTTTTTTTCAAATGGTCCATCTTTGCAGTTCTCCGGTTCTCGAGCAGCCGCAGCGTGGATTCATTTTTGAGCTTTTTTAATAACAGTAGGTCAGTGATTACTGTTCTGGATAAATTGAGGTTTTGGGTAAAAGGTAAAAGTATCTAGTACAAGGTTCTCCTGTGATCAAAATTTCAAAGTAAAACAACTTGGGAATGAGAATGAATTGGAAATTCGGAGCGTAAAGGGTAGGAGGTACATTGAAAAAAGCTACCGTTAAAAGTAATGTGGTTCTTTGACGCTGGACATTGGGCATTTGATTTCATTCATGCGTACCTATATATATATATATATACGAAGTTTCTCTAGTTTCATCTCTTTTAATTTTACCATGATTATGATTGCTTCTTGTTTTGTTCAGAATGACTAGAAAAGAACAAAAGAACAACAACAAAACTGAACTGAACTGAGAGCTTTACCATGTACAATTTACAAGGAGCATTCAAATTAAATTAATGTGTCAAAAGACTGATTTGGTCATTCGTGTTTTGTGTTTTACTTTTTGTTTCGTGGGTAGAAAAGACAAATTATTGTCATCTCTCTTCTTGTACATGAAAAAGTTGAAGTTTGATTCATCTGCTCAAATTTTTGGAACAAATTCACAGAAAATTCAGTGAACGGTAAATGCTGAATGCTGAATGTTGCTTTGGACATGACTGGCTATTGTCAGTTTGCGGTTTGGATTGGTTTGGTTTGGCTTGGTCTAGTTTTGTTTAATTTGAAAGTATTCAAGCAGAAGAACGACGCATCATGAATGACGAATATTTCAAACTGTTAATAAATATAACATACGTGAACTCTATATTTTCGTTTTACATTTTGGTGGTTTTAAAAGGCAAACCAGCAAAGGCAGAACAGTATAAAAAGTACAAAGGACAGTCGACATTTGGATGTTGAATGGTTTGACAAATATGAAAAACTGGTCATGCAAAAGTATATATACAGACTAATCAAAAACTGAAATATGTGGGGTATTGGAAAAACACCACAGAATTTCTCTGTGTATATGTTACAGTCATTTCATACAACCAGTCAAAGTATACAATAACTGGTCAAAGTATACAATGACTAGTCATTGTTTACAATAACCGTTATTGTATACAAAAACTAGTCAATGTATACAATAAC
>JAQGBI010000065.1:0-36776 GCA_034698325.1 Sminthurinus elegans | reverse complement strand
ACAGCTAAAATTGGAAAAGGATTTGAACTCTTAAATGGAGATGATCATGGTTCATTTTTGAAGAGACATGGACGTGATCCTGCGGAATGTAGACCAGATATAGCACATCAATGTTTACTAATGCTTCTAGATTCACCTTTAAATAGAGCTAATTTATTACAAGTCTATGTTCATACAGCCAAAGGAGTTTTAATTGAAATAAATCCACAGACTAGAATACCAAGAACATTTAAAAGATTTGCTGGATTAATGGGTAAACAACATTATTTTTTATTCATTTCAAATATTAATTGACTTTATGAAAAGGAATACAAAACATATATAAGTAAATATAGTAAAAGTATACATGTGTTTTTTTAACATAATTAGGTATTGAAATATTTATCTGTATTTTAACATTTTTAAATTTTCAGTCCAACTACTACATAAATTTTCAATTCGGGCTTCGGATGGACCTATGAAGTTATTGAAAGTGATAAGAAATCCTGTAACAGATCATTTACCTGTTGGATGTAAAAAAATAGGAACAAGTGTATCATCTGAAAAATTAGTGAGACCTATTGAACTTGTACCTGATGATGAACCGATTGCTATTGTTGTAGGTGCCATGGCACATGGACATCTTAATGTTGACTACATTGAAGAAACTGTATCTGTAAGTGGTTATCCCTTAAGTGGTGCATTGGCATGTGCCAAAATAACAACAGGATTTGAAGAAAAATGGAATATTCTTTAAGTAAAATCGCATAATTAATATATCTATACGTACTTATATTACATACATAATATACATATAAATATATGATACAATGTATAAAGTTTCTTATTTATGTAAGTACACACTCTTCTTTAGGGAAAAAAAGGAAACTTTATTTGATTCCGTTTAAAATATATATGAAATTATGTAATGACGTTGTTTTTTTTTCTACTGCTATATCTTTTATTGTATAAGTAATATAAAATGTTATTCATGTAACTTCAGTAAATATATTATGATATTTTTAAAAGAAATGTTGAATTAAATGCCGCTGTTTACAACTTAAACCGTCATTGAATAACGTGAATAATTGATTTATGTTTAATAATATAGTTTCTTTATTTTTTTTTTCTTCTTCAAATGTTTAACAAAATTTATTAAAGTCTCATTTAGAATACATATTATATGTATACTCACTTACAACGTGTGTTCTATTTTATGCTATGATACTTTGAAATCTATCTATATATAGGCATGTACTTTATTTTGGTTTTATTATAACACAAGTTGTGTATACTTATACACTTTCATCAAGTATAATAGTAAAATGCGTAGTAAATTAGAGGAAAAAAATAAATGTCTACTATGCGTATTTTAGCGCATAAATGCTATAGTTGTAATCTTACAGCCTGCAATCTTGTTATTGTTTCTGTGTAAGTATATCAACTTTTGGTATAGTCGTTAGAATTATTACTACTTTGAAACAAAAAAAAATAGAAAACAGAAAAAATTGAGAGAACAAAAAAAAAAAAATAAACGTTAACAAAACAACAAAAATTAAATTTTAGGACGATACTGTGATACATTATAAAATATTAGATAACTTGACACAGAACTAAAATTTATATAACTTATAATATAATGATACAATATCATAATATATATAGTACGTTTATTGTACAAAATGAATACGGCTCGGTTCACGTTGACGTACTCGTAAACTCTTCATAAAAATAATATTTCACATATTATAGTTTCGAAAAAATTGGTATATTAGACAATATTTGAAGAAATATATGCACGTTTTGTAAGTACATATACAGAATCACAAAATAAAACTCGATATTTTAAATTTACTAATGTAATTGGATTCAATGTAAATTTACCGAGCCTGTTCTTTTTATCATGTCTAAACATTCACCAACTTTCTTCTTGTCTCCAAATTTCTCTAGAGTTTTC
This sequence comes from Sminthurinus elegans, assembly GCA_034698325.1. Lineage (NCBI taxonomy): Eukaryota > Metazoa > Arthropoda > Collembola > Symphypleona > Katiannidae > Sminthurinus > Sminthurinus elegans. The sequence goes on along the minus strand of JAQGBI010000065.1, from coordinate 34,840 downwards.
AAAGCTTCACGTAACATACCAGCCTGTTAAATAGTAAAAGAAAAAGTATTATAATACTGACATCTATATTTATTATTCATGATGAATCTCGTTACTTTGTATCTATACATTTTTTGTAGTACTATAAAGTAGTAATAATAATGATAATAATAATAATATGTATGGTTAATTGTCTCACCTTTTCTCCTGGACATGTGATTACTTGAGATGGTAGAAACTTGCATCGTAAGTATAATGCCATAGCTTTCCTTTTTTCTTTCACAAGATTAGAGTCCACTCGTTTCTTACAAGCTAAATCCTCTTTCTCATTACAAATGAGCATCGTCTTTTGGGAAAGTCTCACTGACCTCATACTAGCATCCAATAATTGTTGTGTTCGTCCAGGAGCAGCATGTGACATCAATCTTAGACATGCTTCATATAAATATAAGCTGGGAAGAGAGGACTACATAAAAAACAAATTATATACAAAATTTATTACATTTGCATAATATACTATGTATATATATATATATGATTATGACATGGCACTGTAATTTTTCATAATATGCGAAGCAAAAGTAACAAAACTATATAAGATTTTTATATAATATATAAATAAATATGTAGACTCACGGGTAAATAATGAGTAAGGGAACGAAGTGTATCTAAATCTCTTGAAAACTTTAAAGCAATCGAATTATCACCATTCTCTTCCCAAGTAGCTACTTGAACTTCTAATATCCATTCTGCAGTTAATGCCCAGATCAACTGAATAGTTTCTGTTGGTTTTTGTGTTGACAAATTAATAGAATCTCGGAGGGATTTTGAAGCCAAACTTAATGTTGTTTTATCTGCAACTCCTCCCTGATTTGATAAATAAATTACATTGAAAAAAAATAAACAATGTATTACAATAATATATTATACACAACATATTTATCAAATCTAATTTTCAATTTATAAATAATAACTACAAAAAATTATTGTATACTATTTATTATAACAAAAAATGAAGCAATTTCTTGTTTAAAAAAAAAACTTACATTCATATATTCTCGTTTGGCTTTATGTGCATAGTATGCTGCTTTGGAAAAAGCATCATCTTTTCCAATAAAAAGGGTATCAATGACTTTATATAACCGTTCCAAAATCGGTCTCCGTTGACCACCATTTAACCATTCAGCCTCAGCCCATAAAAGACATGCCCACCATTCACAACATGTATCTCGGTATTTTTTCTCACTCAAGACAGCTTGAAGTGCTCCTTTAAAATATTCTAGACTTCCTTCTCCAGAATTATATAATTTTTCCATACCAGTTTTGAGCATTTGTTCTTTATAATGGAACACCATTTGTGAGAGACAATCTGAGCTATCCACACAAATGCTCAATTTGGATTTTAAATTTTCATTATATATCCAATTTTTAATGTTGTGGAAAAGAAATTTAAGGCCGGTTCCTATAAGAAGTGGATGAGTCAATGAATTCTTTTTACTCCAAGTTAACATGAGCCTAAGGATAAATTTAGATCTTGTAAGAATAACAGTTGACAGAATTTCTTCAATTTTCTAAAATACAATACAAAACAAGAACAAAAAAAAAACACAAGTCAGAATTTAATTATATAGTTTTCCTATAACATGACAAATTATAATGAATCCAACTTTTTTTATGACATATATATTATATATATTATATGTTTTATTCAAATATTCATTATATAATACGATACTTTTATTATTATGTTTATCAGAATATATATATATATATAAAAATAGTCATTTTTACCCCGCTTCTTGTAGACCACCATAATCCTTTCAATCCACACCAAACAATTAGATTACTATCATGTCGGCTCAACTCAACATAGGTTCTAGAAATAATTTCTGCAACATCCTTATCATCTTCATTTTTATAGATTCGTCGAAAGACAATAAAAGGAATTCTACTAAACTCCATCATTGTTGACATCCAAAGAGCAAATCTATTTTCTGGAGGTTTGCAACAACCCACATATGATAAAATAGAAATTAATTCTAATTTTCTATCTGATGAACTTCTTGATTTAGATTTAATCATTTTATTGAGTTCAAAAACTTTTCCAGATTGATATAATTTGGATGCTTTAGTACTTCTTTTTTTTGGGAATAATTTTCCAGAGATAAAATACAAGATCATAAAGAGAAGAAGATTAATTCCCAAAGCAATGATTCTTGGTTTCCAAATTTCTTCTTCATACAATGAATCTTGAGTATGGGATGAATTTGAATCAATAATAGATCTTTCTACACGACTTTTAATTGGACCACCAACAAACCCTTGATCATTTGGTTTGTAGACAGGATTAATAAGGAAAAGTCCTGCGGCTATAGCAAACAAAGCTATCGGGCTTGCAACACGAGTATTATTATCACTATCTCCTTCTCCATTTCCGGAAGTGGCAGGAGATGGTGGTAAAGAGGAATCACTCTCAGATGATGTATGATGTGGAGGAGTATGAAGTAAATCTCTCAATCCACCCGTGATTGTAGTAGTTTCACCAAGTCCAAATTCCGTTCGACAATTTGGACAACATCGTCTTTCATGTTTTAGAGCTCGATTTTCTTTTTCTAAACGAGCATTACAATTTTTGAGGAAACGAATTTTTTCAATTGATGATTTTAATATAGCTGCTTTATGAACTTTTTCCGTTCCATCATTACATACGAGATCTTTAAGTTCAAGAATTTTATCATTTATACTCGATCGATATCTACGTTCAATCGCATTATGAGATGTCCTTCTTGAAGCCTCCTTCTTTTTGACAGTTGTAGTTGGAGCATGGGTATGATTTGAATGTGGATGAGCCAATCTCTTCATGGGTAATTTATCTCCACTTGAAACAGTAGTAGTTGTAGTCCCAGGATTACTTTCTAAAACTGTTACTGGAGTTAGTAGATTTAATCCATAAAGTTGTCCAGCTTGTGTAATAGGAATGCTAAATATTGTACTTGATGTTCCATTATTTATTTTAATATTTTGTTGGTTAATTTGAGTTGCTGGTTGTAATATTGGAAGATTTATTAGCTTTCTTGGAGGTTGTGCTGTTGGTTGTTGTTGTTGTTGTTGTTGCTGCTGCTGTTGTTGTTGAGCTTGTAAAAGATTTTCAATTGTTTGTTTTGGTGATATTTGACTACTCAAAATGGTTATTGGTTGTGAGGATAATTGTTGAATTGTTGTAGGTGCTGGTAAAATTACTGGTTTTACATCCATAACTGGAACTTGAACTGGAATTGTTGACATTGTTGTTGTCACTCTATTCTCATTTACAGTAATTGGAATAGTAGGTTTCAAATCCGGTGGTGATGATGATAATGGGGATGAGAGTGATATATTTCCTTCATTTAAAAGTTGTGGAGATGATGACATATCCATTCTATTACAAGAACCTAATGGATCTTCTTCAACTAATGAAGGTTCCAACTTATTCCAATCCACATCCATTCCTGAGATTCCCAGAAGATCTATAAATTTGTACATTTAAAAAAAAACATGATTATATAGTAAACTTAATTATTGGTAATATGTATTATATGTTTTGAGGAAGCATCAATGATTTTTATCAACTATATTTTTTTTATGTCTCTCTTCATTTTATATTTATTTACAAAGTAATTCATATTATACACATATGTACAAAAATAAATCAAAATTACCATCTAGCAAATCAATATCCGGAGCAAAATCATCCATGAGGATAGCATCACTCAGGATATCACTGGCAGACTCTTCTGGGACCACAGAAGTGGTCATGATGTTGTCTTGTTGATTTAAAACTGTAGGCTGTCAACACAATCACAAAATGTATTTTACTTATAGCTAAAATATAAAAATACACAACTGTATAGTAGAATTATTATAGTCTCTGTAAAAATATCACCATTATTTTTCAACTATGGATATGAAACAGAAGGTGATGATTTATGATACACTCCGTAGATTATTTAAATATACATTAATAATGTAAGTATTTATTTATTTATTTGTGATTTTTCCTCATGATGAATATAGTTCACAGGGGAAACTCTCGTTTAACACTGACTCAAAAAAACACACTGTTACGATTGGGTCCTAAGAATCAGACGATTCTTACAAGGTGTTTCAGAAGTTGTAGTACAACTAAAATATATAGTCGTCATTAAAATCTCACCTGTTTTTTTATCTCACTACGTTATAAAATGACGTATAATATGGAACACACGTATATATATATGAATGTTTTATAAATTAAATTGTTAATTTTTCTCAAAATTATTTCTATTTTTATTGTTATAAATACCAAAATTTTACAGCTGAGCTGAATGAAAAAATATTTTTTGTACCATGAACTTATGGAACACTCTGTAGATCAGGCCATCAATAGAGCTATGCAGACTCAATTTTTGGGTTCAAAACATCCAAACTGACGAGTAGTTTTTTTAGCTGTAATGTTTTTTAATTCTCAATCAGTTCCTTTTGAACAGCTTTGGAAAAATTAAGTGTATAAATAAATCCTGATAGTACTCAATAATGTATTTCATTCATAAAACTTGCAGTTTTCTATTAGTACTTGGACAAAACACACCGTTCCGATTTCTGACTTACCTGTGTCCATTTTACTGATGCAATATAATTTTATACATGTGCATACATATAGTTTTTGTTGTGTAAGTATACTTCGTGTTTTAGCAAAAAAATCTCACTTTGGTACAAGCAGTTAATACGTAGTAAGTTTGTATCTGTAATTACTACTTAATGAAATGCTGACAACGTACTTAAATGAGAATTGTAAAAAAGGAAAGCTACATGAGAATAATGATGATGATCTATGAAATGATGTATTCAATTTTTGTTATTCAGTATTCAGTTTTCAATTGAGACAGTTCTTTTTAGAAATAATGCATCAAAATTGACAAATTAATTTCTTTTTATTCATAATTCATAATATAAATAATATAATGTAGAATAAAATTTCATGTGTGTATCCCCTTTTAGCTGTTACTACTGTTGAATGTACATACGTATATATATACATATATCAGTAAATGACAAAATATGTTAGAATTTACAAGCTCTTCCAAAGTTCATGTCAGAATACATCATAATATATTATGGTTTATCGTATGATACACAATACACATACTACGTACAGCAAACAGCAACAGCAATACAAAAAAAAAGGAATGACGGTCGTCCCCTATACATACCAAAATGACACATTCACAACGTACAACGTCATATGTGAGTATAAATGTCAATAAACAAAAGTCAAAAGAGAGTCTAATATCATTTCATCAGTACAGTGTCATTAGTTTCACCATATGTCATAATATAAATATATATAAATATGTATCCTTAATGCCTGCATAATATGTTTTGTATCTGGGATAAACTATCTATCTAGACATGGTAAATGTCAAAAGTCCTTCCTGCACTTAAGCACATATGACACTGAAAATTATGTATTCCACAGGGAGAAAGAAATGAAGGACGAGAAAAGATGAGAATAATATAGGTATTATAATATCGTAAAACAAAAAGAGAAAATAGCAACCCAACCACTGGAAAAAAAAAGTTTTTAGAAAGTACTGTAAAAGCATCTCCACAATACCTATGTAATAATACATAATAATATAATATTTTCGAGTACCTTCTCTCGTTGTCATTTTCCATCATTTTACCCTTTTGTTACAGAGTGTTTCCTAGTTTTAAAAAGTATACCATACTCTTTTGCTTAAGTACAATGTACCATCACTCTGTATAAAAATAAATATCACTGTTTATAGTACAAAGGAAACGAAAATTCATGTAAAAGAAATGTTCTTATTTGTCATAATAAATAATATATTATTATATAATATATAACACTTTGAAATGTACTGCAGACTGCAGGTAAAAGGATGTAGGTATAATAATGTTATGTACATATGTTTTCGTGATACAGAAAATAGAGGTAGAATAAAAAGAATAGAACAGTATATATCACACCATGTACAAAAATCATGTACTCTTGTATCGTGCATCACGTAGGTACTATATATTTTGTATAATATATGTATATCTATATCTATAGATAAATAGAAACAATTAGATACATGTACACGGAAACTGTACAAGGTGAAACAAACTGACAAACTCTTCATATTACTTGCATACTACTCGTGAAAGATTAACGCGTGGGTAACTTGTGAATAAATAATTCTGCTTGTCTTACTTCATCTCTTTATTCCACTCTCTTTACAAAAGTACAGTATGTACTTATGATGTACACAGGATGAAAGTTCACTCTCTATGTACAGAATTCTGCTTGCCGCACTCTCTGCTTTCACAATCGTCAAAACACGTATATATACATCTATATACATGGAGAAATGTTTATTATTATATGTTATCATCACTTTTTAGTACATGTATAGGTGCAACAGTATTATTCCTAAACAATATACAAAGCCATTTGAACATTATAAGCATATTTTATACTTGCCTATATATGTATCCTTCTGCAAAATCGTTACACTTTACACTCGTTCATTATGGTACATGTACTATAATACTCTTTGCTCTAGAGTCTAGAGGTTCAATTCTAAAGTAGAGTGTTTCAAAATATTTTGAAACATCCTATATCCTACAGCTATGATATTTCACTACTCTCTAGTCACTACAAAATAAAATAGTAGTAGACTTTATGGAAAAGTGTACTTTCATACACCGGCATGAAATAATATCATATACGGAGCACGTATCTATATACTATGTATCGTATATCCATTTACTCTGTAATAGAAAATCATGAATGTACTCTCTTTATTGTCACTATAAGGAATATGTTGTAACAAAACAAAATCCAAAAAAAAAAACGCAAGGTAAAGCCTAACAAGAACAAAAGTAAAAGGTATTGGTACTATATAGCCGATAGTAGAAAGGTGCAGTGTATTGTAAATTATAAATTATTATAAGTTTACGTTTACAAGAGAAAATGTATAAAATTCATACACATGGAAAGTACAAAAGAGCTAATTGACAAATTTTTCTGTCCCTTTCTTTGTGTTTCTAAATTTGCTTTTATTCATAGATTCCTAAGCTTATAGGCTATATTATTATAGTGGAAGAATGGAAAGTTTAACTTCAAATTACATAGATTATGTAAGTAATTTTTTATACATATATACAATACACAATACATTACAGACTGTTCAGTTGAACAATGAACATAAAAGCGTATACCTATACTAGAGACACTAAAGTAGTAAAACAGTAAAAGCAAAAGAAATAAAAAGTAAGTTATAATAAACGAAAAAGGGAAAGATATAATATGATTTTGTACAATATTTTAGGTTGCATGTTATACCGGCTTTATACAGAATACATATAGATATGTTTCCTGCTGATTTTTCAATCACAAAATGTTCATAAATACCAGATTTGCATTGCAAAAGTAAAAAGTATGGAATTGTAATGAGGATATTTGAAAATGGTTAAGAGTAAAAGTACTCCAGACTCCCGACTCTAGACTCTCTCACAGTGGAACAGGAGTACAAAAAGGATAAAGTAAAAATAATTTGCTACTTTTATTTCCAAGAAATAGAAAAGGGCTAACAAGAATAATATGGCAGACGTGGTAGAAGAAAAAGAATCGGAATGAGTAAGTAAGAGAGAGTGAGTGAGTCAGTGAATGAGTGAGTGAAAGGACAAGATTGGAAATAGATACATTATACTTTTGTGTATCATGTATAATGTGTAAAGTAAATACTAGATAAATGTATACAGACAGAGCGGATCAAAGAACAAAGATGACGATGTCAGTGTATAGTCTGTACTATAATATGTATATTGAATGTGCATTGTACATTGGTACAAAGTGTAATAATATTATTTACATTAGTAAACTGGTGAGATGAAGAAATTGCAAGAGAAGGCTTCGTATATATAATATATATATGTGTGTATTTATGGGAATTTAACGTATGTTTTTGTATCACTTGTATATTTATATTTGTATCCAGTCTCAAGTTGAAAATCTACAAGAGCTTTCATTTTCATACTATATCATGTATCATCATTATAATACAGCAGTAGGTTATTTTGTATTTGGGGATCGATGAGTATAGCTTTTTTTTAAGGGGAAAGGCTGAATGAATTGGGGTTCTCTTGTTCTTTCTCATAGTATGTTACCTATAATGTTATATGTTATATGTAATGCATATATATAAGTATGTCTCTGTGCTCTATGTTGTATGTGTGTGTTTGTGTGCTTTCTCCTTTCTCTCTCCTTCTTACTTTCTCCATCCTTTTGCACCGTCTCCCCTCCGACTTTCTCATTTCGTTTGAGTTCGTTCCCATTCTCTCCCTACTCCTATTTTCTCTCTCGCTCTCTCTCGCTCTCTCTGTTCGTCCTCCGTTCTACGAACTGCTCCGAAATCTCCGCAATACTATCCGCATTTCAACTCTACAAGCCAAACCACTGTGCCTCTCCCCACAATTTCAACTTTGTAACCCCCATTGAAAAATCACAAAGATTTTAGAATTTGTCAATTCAAAAATCCACTCTTTTAGTTTCTTTGGTGTGTGACTTAAATAAAAGTTAATTCAACTCGAGTGTTTAGTGAAAAAAATTGAGAGGAATAACCCAACCAAGTTACACATTTTGGTGGGTTTCATAAATAGTTTTTTTTGCGGTTCCAGTTTATGGGTGAGTGTGTGTTTTGAGTTTTGCATTTTTTCTATGTATATGGTACAAATGTATGAGTACAGAGAGTTGAGAGTGAATCTTGATTGTCAACAGTGCCAAATCACCGTGAATTACAATAAAAAGAACATATAGAAACAACAAACTACACAATACATATAAATATTTTCACATACGTCCAAATAATAAATAAGAGCAAGACGTACACATAGTGTAGTGTGCATACAGAATACAGACATACATGTAGGTACTTTTCACTTTGTCAGAAAATTATTTACATTCCTTCTTCCTTCTCATTTCCCCCTTTTTGGCTTCCATATTTTCTAAAATAGAAAGAGCAATAATAGAAAATAGTTTTATTATTTAATGGTTTTTAGTTGCATCGCCAAATTGATGTGTAATGTGTACACAACATACATTTTTAGTTTACTAAATACACGTCCTCCGTGTCAGATATCACTTCAGTGTCAGTTTTTTTAGGGATCTGGTGTATGGTGTATGGTGTGCGACGACGTGAAGAAAGAGCATCTATGCAGTGTACATTGGACATGATTCATAAATCATGATATCACATCCCACGACATTCTACATGTATTTAATACAAAAAATTCTAGTTAACCATCCTAACTAACAGTATTAAACAGAAACCAGGTGACCGCACTCCAATTTCACAATTAAGGTCAACAACAAAATGAAAAGTAGAGTCAAATCCTAATTCCCGAGGTTTTATCTTTACAAACTTTCACTTTATACTTTACACCCACATCAAGGAACAAGGAAAGATAGAAATCCATATTTTGAAAGACTTTTTACATATTTTAGAAAAATTTCAAATTTCTTAAGATGAAATACAGAAAAGTACTCCCTCAATATTATGACAAATTTGCAAGATTTGCAATTTGCAATGTAATTTTGTTTTGCTTTTAAACTCCATGTGTATATAAGGTTACTCATGTTTAATTTTCAATACAGAAAATACATGAACAAACAGAAAAGACTTCTACTATAAAAAAAGACATGCTGAGAATGACAAATGACAAATGTGATACTATACATTTTAGGGATTACATGTTAAGTAATAATTAATAAGTAATGAACAAAAGGATGATAATAATGTAGAATGGATGGTGGTTTTTAAATGTCTTTAGAACTATATTGTTGAGCCTGAATTAAATGGAGTAGAGAAAGTATACACACACGGAGGAAGAATACTTTGAACAACTTGAAATAATTCGTACACTTGTAGAACCGTAAGTACTTTTAAAAATATTAAAATGTGAAACTGATTTATACATTGTTTAGTATATCATGTATCATATATACATATATATGTAAAATGTAAAATTCTTTTCCTCATATTAATTTGATAATGTATACATTTGTTTTCTTTTATAGAAATAGTATTGAAAAATGGCAGCCCCAAATCCAGGACTTGCCCCAGGAGGTACGGGAGAAGGAGGAGATGGTGAAAATAGTGGTATTGTGGGTGGTCCACGTACACCTCAACAAATTGCAGCTCAAAGACGACTACAACAAACTCAAGCCCAGGTCAGTCACAAATCATAAATCAGATAGCAGGAAAAATAAAAGACAAACATCTGGAGCAGGAACTCATTTTTACCTGTGTATATCTATTATATTATATGTATGCTGATTCTAATTTCTAACTAATCATTAACTATTGTTCTCAGGTTGACGAAGTAGTGGATATAATGAGGACGAATGTAGAAAAAGTTCTTGAGCGAGATAGTAAACTCAGTGAACTGGACGATAGAGCAGACGCTTTACAGGTTGGAAAAACTTTCCATCTGACATTTGACTGTACTCATTACTGATACCCATCAACTTTGTAGCTATCTGTACTTTTCATGTTCTGAACATGATAAAATTTAAAATAAAGTTCATGAAAAAAAATTTAATTAAATCATCTTTCAATGTTTTCTTTCCAGCAAGGTGCCTCTCAGTTTGAGAAACAAGCTGGGAAATTGAAAAATAAATTCTGGTTGGAAAATATGAAAATGATGATCGTCATGGGCATCATTGGACTTGTACTTTTACTTGTAGCGGCCCATAAATTTGAGTTCATTTAAACATTTAAGAAAAAACAATAACACACCCACACACCATACACGACTAGACAAAAAGAAAAACAAAGTTATATATCAAGCTATAAAAACTTAAAAATATATCATATATATATATTTACAAGAGTACAGGAAGAAGAAAAAGAAGACCCGACGGAAAACCTTAAACTTACAAGTTACAAAAGCTGAACGAAAAAATTATGAAACACATACTTAATATAATATTACATCGCATTATATTATATATAATGAACACTATTAGATAGAGAAAATATATATTATATAACTACCTAAAAATGTGTAAAATTATATACATATAATCAAACACAAAATCAAACCTCTCACTCCTTCACAATCAAATCAAATGAACCAAAATAATGACAGCTAATAATCTTTTAACGTAATACAGTCTTACTTATACGATCAAAATGCTAAAACTTATATATATTTACTGTAAATAAGTGTATATTATTCATAATAATTTATTATACAAAATATTCTTTTTACTGACATTTTCTGTACACGCAGTAAAATATATGTTGTATGTAAAATGTACAGTGTACAACACACACACATCATCGTACATATATATACTATATACAAATATAATGTAGATAACAATGTGAAGGAAAAAAATATACAGCTTTCACGTCGGTGAAAGTGGAAGAGAAAGTATTGTATTCTAGCAGAATTTGAGTGTTGTTGCGTGACGCGTGACACGTCACAGAGCAACAGAGATGCGTGTGAGGAGTAAGTATAAATACTTTACACTTTGTTAAAGTTGTATTATGCATTCCGATTAAGTATTGATTACGTATTGATTTTATATAGATTATGTGTACCGTACATTGTACATAATATAGACACCGAGTAATACATTTTAATAGACACTATATAATATTATATGCATTGCATATTTAAAATATTAAACTACAAAATACGGCGCATTATATAGGTATTATTTTTTTCTATTGTTAAAAGTTAAAACTGTTGTATATTATATATATGTTATGCATATTTACGATTTACGATTAGTCATATAAATCGAATATATATTATGTAATTATGAACTGTCTTATAGGCAAGCGTGCTATGCATATAATACATGCATTGTTATCATTATCATCATCAATTGACTTTTATGATTGTTGTAATCGGTACATGTGTATACACATGATGAAACTTATGTATTATTAATGTTTAAATGAAGTATATATAGTTCACCGGTATAATATATAGATATACGCCGATTAGGATCATGTGAAATCGAGATATAAAAAGTATAATATTAATATCATCATTTGGAACAAAAACTGATATAATATGAAACATAAAATATGAAATATAATATATAAGTATTTCCTTACACGCGTGGTTCTTATTCACTGATGAGACAAATCGTATAAGGCTACATTTTTTTTACACGAGCACTCGGTTTTTCCTCGGTATTCGGTATTATCTATTTTGTTCTAATATTTTGTTTCGATATCAATCTCATCAACACTAACAAAAACCTGTTTACATATACATATAAGTTTATACAGTCCGAAATTCAGAAACTGATTGTTTCAAGTTCATCAAAAATGTAAAGTAAAAAGTAACGTAACAATCAACTGAGCGTATACATAGAAAAGGACGAAAAATGCTTTTACCGCAAATGTGAGTTAGATATTTGTAATTTGTAGATCCTACATATAGACTTAAAAACCTGTATTAATGAGAATAGTGTACACACAAAGAATGTGTTGCTGAAAAAAGTTTACCCTATATATCAAATATCAAATAATACAGTATACATACATTTCTGTTTATTTATATCATATATTATACCTGTGTATACATAATGTATTAGCCACACGTATTACTGTGTACAAGCTATATGCAGTATGCATAAAATTTAAACTATAATAGAGATACTACATATTACATGTATAAGACCAGGAAGATAACCAAAAAGTATCCTTTTACGTATTACATAGAGACATTTGAGGACAGGAATGGAGAGACGAAAAAAGTATCTACATCTATGCATAATATAAAATAATAAGTAAAAAACTGTATAAAACTTGTGAGGAAAATGAAGAAAATTCTTAATATGGGAAATGAGAGTTCTTCTATAGCTGAGCGTAATCTACATATTAACATTGGCCATCTCAGGTTGTCTCTCTCTACACATTAAATACTACACACAGCAAACACACAGCTCGAACTCGATTTTTTCTTGAATTTTTACTTAATGGACCTATATCTCGTAATATTTATTGTATAAATATTAACGAGAGCAGTTTAACACCGTACACATAATAATATGTATGGAGAGGACTATATGTTGTGTGACCTTTAAAAAAAATTGATAGATTTACCTACAATGTTTAATTTTTGAAACCTCACTCATATAAAACTATATAATATACATGATGATATAATATTTTGGAAACAAAAGGTGCAAGTATATATATAAAAGTACATGATAATGTTTAAATGATATACAAAAACGACACATATGATATGATTGACAAATAAAAGCTATAGCTATATTACTAATAACATGTATTGTGAAAGTTTTAGTTTTAAAAGATAGCAGACAAGAGAGAAAGAAAAAAACGGGCATGTATATAATATTATATATAAATCTGTTTTACGTGAAAAAGGTGATTTTAATTCTATTTCTATATTATATCATGCATATATGTAAAATATAATATATTTCTGTTACATATATAAGTTAATCTCTATACAACATATTGTAAATTATTATTATGATTATTGTGTGTATGAATACATACATACCAATACAAAAACTAACAATAAAATGATATATATACATGGATGCATAATTAATATATACATAAAATATAAATATATATATGTATTATACACACATGTATACCTAAACTTAATACACATAGTCTGAGCCTCTCACCTGTATTATAAAAACATATATATATACAGATATATATAAATCTGTCAATCTATCTATATATTTATGTAGAAAAGTATATAGTTTCCTTATCTTAATAGGAAAATTCATTTTTATTTCAATTATTATTTAAAAAAAATAAAATTCTTTTGTTCAATACTTGACAAAACTACAAAACATGAATACAGTATATATTTTATGTAATAATGGGAAATTCGGAATTCTTTTATCATATGTATCATATGAAAATGCTAATGACAAGAATATGTGTATATAGTTATTATATATTATATGAACACGAGCAGTATGAAACATTCTGTATTCCGAGATTAAATTCATTTTTAATCGAAATTAAATGATTATCTACATATATTATAATATATGTATACTTACATGTACACTGTACACTGTACACACATGTATGTATAATATACAATAATTATTATTATTATGGAATTCCTACAGTGTGTAGGAATACTCATTCAATATATATGAAAATTATATCGTCATTTTATAAGTAATATATATATATATATAAACTATCAACTATAACGTATAATTAATTAGCTATGGTGAAAATAAAACAAAAGCTTAGAGCAGAAATCAACGGCAAGTAAACAAATACTTTCACCTGACTTTCACTTCGTGTATCATATTAGCTTTCCACATAGCGATACGCATAATATATGCCATAATACGTACATGCCACAACTCGAAACTGTATATTTATGATTCATCTCATAAGCTACCATACTACGGTGATGCTGCAAACGGTGAAAAGCATAATGTACTTCAGACTGGGTAATCATTTAATGTGCCTGCGGTAACAGCATATTACAAATGTAGGAATGAAAACGAGAGAAAGTACAAAAAAGTGTTTTGTGTACACACAACATGAAAATCTGAAATGAATGCATACTCATAAAAACAAGCTTTATTTTTCATCGTGACATTCTGTTTTATTTTATTTTTTTTTAAATAATTGCTTATATAATTTTTGCCTTTCAATTGAGGAAAAATTTATTTTTATTCTGGATTATTTTTTTTATTTGTTTTTTTACAAAACCTACAAATTACATACAATCATTTATGTATATGTAATAACTTACTTACATTTATTATCATATCATTATTCATTTAGTTATTTGATTACTTTTATTTACAAGAAAAGTAAATTAATATAATGTATAATTACAAGTACACACAGTATAATAATATGTATATGTACACGTTATAATTATTGGTATAGGTATTTTAAATACTTTTTATATTATTACTATGTATAGCATTTATGTTTTTCCGTGTTATTTGTATTATTCCGTTTCCGTTTTTTTTTCGTTTCAATCGGTAATCGTTTTTTAGCATTTAATTATCTACATAATATATATTATAGCTAAATAATATAATATGTATATTAATAACAGTATAATATATTATATTATATCCTTACATAAAACTATATTATTATGCAAACAACATTTTAGTTTAATATATTATGCATACGTATAGATAATGATTTTTTACATACGAAATATGCAGTTGTATTGATACATTTTTGGTAATGACATTGAAATTACAATTTTACGCTTCGCTATAATATTATATACACGTATATATATATATATGTATATTTAGATTTACTTTTAGTGGTAATAATACAGTTTCTTATTTATGTAATAAAAATCTTTCTTATACTTCTAACTTGTGGTCTCGGTTTTTTTCTCTCAAAAACTTTGCTAGCCTATATAAATCATGGTTGTATACTTACATGATTGTGTATAAGGTATACAGTAGATTATTTATACATAAGGAACATATAACGAATAACGAATAGTCAAAAAAAAGAAAGTAACTTGACTGAAAAAGACCTACTTGATTTGGATTTTCCATATCTAGATTAATTATGTATGTATCCTAAGTTTAAAAGTACAATGAAAGCACTATACACTTTCTTCTTTGCACATACTCTCCAATTATTAATCCTTGATAGTTTAGTTTTCGAGTGAAAGCCCAGAACGTATATCAAATGTACATGTTTTGAACTTTCCCTCAGAACTAAACTATCACCAATAAATAATTCCAGAGTATATATATGTATACGGTGATAGTAAGTGAATTGATTTCATTTTCGTCTTTGTTTTTCATTTTGAATTATGATTGTTTGTGTATCCATACTGAATAAAAATCATTACAGAAAAACGGTAGCTATAAGACATTAATGAGCCTGAAGTTTTTAACCAAATTACAAGCGTCACTGGCTACGCCAGTTTTTGTTACATCTATACTACATCTATATAATACAATGCTGACTTTTTCAGTGCTACTTACTGAATCAGTTCTATTATTGTAAATAGGATGAGATAATAATACTATTCATATCAATTTGATTGTATAATACTAACGTGAGTCATTCATATGCGTCTTCAGTTTTTTCCACCCGTATATATAATAAAAAAAACAAAATGAACAAATAATTTCAAAATAAAAGGACTTCCTTACCTATTTCATTACATATTTACATAGTATAGTATACTCTCATGATATATTTCATTTTCAATTGAGTAATAAGTCAATTAAAATCAGCACCACGTTTTTCCTATCATGTATCCTGTGTGAATAGACATTTCTATATATATTATCAATAGATATAAATTACTGAACTTGATTATATATCACCACAAGTACGGTGAATAAAAGATGTGAAACATTTTTATCTACTTCTAAACAGCATAATTGGTAACATTTGAAAATTGTACAATACAACTTTAATTTTCTAAATGATTTTGCATATGTGATCAATTTTCAACAATAAAAATAATAATTATTACTATCTCTGTTGTGGTAAAACTCATAATATATGATAACAACGTAATGTAGATTAAAATAATAAATCAAATTTAAATATATACTTGTTGATAAACAACAATCAACTCAAACCAATACAACTCGTATTTCATATCGTTTTTGTTACGTTGCCGTTTGTAAAATGTTCAACAAATAGGCTGCCTGCTGCCCCAAATCGTGTTTTTTTACATGTTTCACCTTTAAACAAACTTTTACCATATGCTTTCACTTGCTTTCACCTTGCACTTTTAACTACTTGAATTTTTTTTTCTGGAAGTTCCATTTTTTTTAATAACAAGAATTATAATCTCCTCACATCCTTTTTTCTTTCTTTAAATGTATGCAGTACACTATATTATAATATATAATATACACTCTATTTTTGCTTGTCTTAGAGAGTTTTTGTTATGTCCCGTAGTTTTATATATTATTTATTCGTATATTATATAGGTACAATCTATATAATTAGAATGTAAATCTAGGCAAATTCTGCAATATACCACACTGCTTCTATTTTATTTTAGTAATTATAATAATAACTATATTATTATTATTATTATTATTATCCATCCTCATTATTATATACTCATAAAACATAAAATGTATTTTGTAATGTGGATTTGTGTATATTCATTGTCACTATTATTTTGTAATGTATGTACTAGAGCATATATATAATATTACATAACTATTATCATAATATCGTACAATCTTTATAAGTGCTAAATTGATAATTTTGTTTTGGTTCTTTTTTTTTCTCTTTGTAAATATTTGTTGATATAATAATAATAATAATAATAATATGTGTGCAGAATACGTTGTTGTATTACATTACACATTACATATGTATGTATAGTAATGCATTAACAATCCTTTTACATATTGTTCTATGTACTCTGTTTATTGTTATTACATTACACTGTAACTCATTACATATATATATATATATAGAGAGAGATACGTATGTCATTTATTAATACTCTGACTTTTAAAAAGTGTTATTCCATTCTATATATATATATATATATAGTTTGACTTCTATATTTATTATGATTGTAAGTTCTTTCCTCATTGTTTTTTTAGTTTTGATTATTTTGTCAGATTTTAATTTTGAGGTTTTGTGTCTATATATTTATCTATACTTTTTACTTCTTTCTTCCTCAATCTTCTTCCACTTTCCCTTTGAATGAATGAATGATTTTTTGCTGCATTTTATGTTATTGTAAATTAAAAGGGGTTTAATTTGTAGTACACATATATAAACAGGTATATATATATATATATATATATAATATATATGCATGATTGACTATTTAAGTACTTGACCTTATGTTCAATTTTGATTATGATTCCTGCATAAAAAGATTGCATATATGGGTTCTTACCATTGTACGGTTAAATAACTCTATACTTCATATAATAATAATATATGATATAGGAATACAATGTTTTGTGTATCAAAAAGTTTCATGGTCGTATAATTTTTGATACTTATTTTGATACTTATGTACACTTATTTTCGTTTTACGGTTGTTCGGACTTGTCATCGTAATATATATTCTAATAGGGGTGATTACTAGTTATTAGATGAATATATCAGATATTGTGTCATATATTATGTAGTTGTACGAAATATGTTTTTAAAATTTTTGAAGTTTAATTTATAATATACGCAAAGTATTCTCATCAATGACGTGTATGTAATACATAATACATAAATAGTACTTTCCCAGAAAGAAATTTATCAAGTATAATAATATGCATGATAGTCTTGCTAAAATGATTATGCGTGTATATAGATTATATTATATATGTTTTTTTATATATTTAGTGTTTCATTAGTAAGCGTATTTGTGTACAATGTGAAATATACTACCTAACACATCATAATATGTATGCATACGTTAAGCGAAAATGGAAAACTAAAAACTTGATTACGAGAGCGTATTAAAATCCTAATCAGGTAACGGGTCACACAGGTCATTTGTTTAAGGACTTAATAGGACCAAGACCATATTATAATATGTATGTATGTATGTATATACAGAATTTTGTTTTTCCAAGCAAAGTTGGTTATAAGTTATAACTTAATGGAGATAGTATAATATAATGTATTATAGATTATTAATCGCATTTGAACTATAATATACTCTGATTATGCGTACTTAAAAGAGTAATATATTATTATATCAACTACTGTAAATATATTTGCAAGTGTGAATTCCTGTTCACGGAAGTGAAATATTGAATTTTGTTTACTTGTTTATAACTATATTATAATGATAAAAACTGACTGTTCAATTTATAATAATAATAACAATAATAATTTTGTGGATAGCATATGTACTACCTCTCATCACCATTATACTCGATTTGACAATGATAATTTTAATGAAATACTAATAATAATTATAATAATAATTACTATTGACGAGTGCAATCGAATCTACTATAGTATTTTTTTACATTATAATATTATACCTACATATAGTTTTGTATCGTTTTTAATCACTGGAATCTCTGGAAATTATTTACATATTTATTTTCAAAGAGTCTTACAAGAGCAGCTTTAATGTAGTAGCAGTGGTCATCATCCATCATCATTATTAGTGCACCATATATATCCTGTGACTATTCCCGTTCAAGTACAACCAGTCTTCTTTATGGTGTTCAGTTTCTGCAGTTTCTCATGTCGAGGTTGTCCCCTTTCTTTTGAATCAGCGGTCATCGGCCATTAATTTTGGATAGACTTTGGAGCATCACAGGTTGTTGTTGTCGTGGATGAAGATGAAGAAGAAGAAGTTGATATTTGTCAGAGTGGAATCTTCATCATAAATATAATGAGTACAGATTAATGCGATTACTTATTACGTTTTAGCAGTGAATTTTCTCAGTATCACAACAACACCAACAGCGACTTCTGGCTTTACACCTTTAAACAAAGAGGAAATGGAAAAAAGAAAAGAAAACAATAAGTTTACACGTTTTAGCTTCCATATTTTGACAATCACAAACCGCATATCTTACATGAAGAACAGTTCAAACCAAGGAACGGAAAAAAAGAATGACAGAGTTTGACAGAGTAAAAAGTTTGTACATTTAACTTTTAAAAAGATTAGATTTGTAGAAAGTGTTACAATTAATGAATAATAAAATGAAAATTAGAGATGATAACAGCAAATTTGTGTTCATAACACATATATATCATATACACAGATCACTATAATATATGTACAATCAACAATTAACATAAAAAAACTAACACTAACTACTAGACTAATGATTACAAGTAAGACAAATCATAATATTTGATATAATATACTTTTCAAGGCTACACTGTGTGGGAAAAAGGCAAGCAAACAAAAGCTGTGTGTGGTAAACATTGCTTTAACATCCATTTAACATTGAAACATAATCCACAACAAACAAATTTTTAAAAAATTAAAAAAATACATACCAGAGTTGACGTCCCAAATAGCTTGTACCATCCAATAACAATATTTGACAAGTCTAAATCATCAAGCATAATCTGAGCTACTCCCATGAAGACTTTCTTTCCCTCTATCCTTCCATAATCACCCCATACAGTCACCTAAGAGGAGGATTAACATTTTTCAGAATAATTGACATACATGTTTTATAAATGTTTGCTGGAAAAAAAAATAATGCTACATTTTGCATTTTGTATTGAAGAAGAAATATAAAAGTTCTCGGTATAGTATTACCTGTAGTATACAGCCTTCATATTTCTCTCTAAAAATTAATTGCTGTTGGTACAGAGGATCAAGGGTTCTTCTGGCAATTCCGGTTTTTGATTTTGCTACACATCTTTTCCCTTTCACTAAATAGACTTTTACGTAAGGCGCCGGTGTCATCTAATATGAGAATAGAATGAAATCATAATAGTTATTATTATTGTTGTTAGCAATTTACAGAGAAGGAATCCGGAAACTAATTACATTTATTAATTTTGAAATTCTATAAGTCTACAGATTTGGATAAATAAAATGCATATTATAAATTGTACATTCATGAGTGAAAGTTACCTTTGATCCAGTCTTGGCTTGAAGTCCTCTGGCCCTTATTACCTCAACTTCAAGATTCCCTCGACGATCACACAGACTTAATTGTATGTCACCCAATGCTGTGGAAGCCAAAACTTGTCTTCCGACCAGCTGACCTGGACCAAGACCCTCAATGAAATCTGTAATATGCCCTGCATCACCTCCTCCACCCAATCTGGGAACCCAGCTACTATGTTATTTTTACAAAGAAATGCGCATATCAAGTTCATGTTCAATATAACATTTTTTTAAATAGATTTATACATAAATATTTGAAATACTGTCATATTATTTGATAATAATTATTATAGCCTGCCTAGTAGTTTTTACTATCTATTTTGGAATTGAATATAGGTATATATATAATATTTATACAGAGACAACTTAATTATTTATACTGACGGAACTTTAGAGGAAATGATAGAGAAAATGTTGGAAAATATGGGAGAGAGGAAAAGAAATTCATTATTTGTAGTTCTGAGACAAAGAAATGGTATAATATATTACACTAGAAATCCACTGTACAAAAAAGGTACACCAAATTATGTAAAGTATACTATTTTATTGTGTGTATTATATATATCAAAAAGGGGACACAAATAGGATACTTATGTACACATTATACATGATTGAAAATGAACTACTTTAGGAATTTTTTCCAACAGTGTAGAGTTTTCTTTAAAAAAAAAAAGTAATAATAAAATCCTTCTGAAACTATACAAAGTACATGTACAATGTACTGTGCAATATCATAATATATGCACATAATAAATCATATTAAGATTACGAAAAGAGAGGGTCAATAAGTGTTGTTTTAAGAAAAGTTTGAAAGGTTTCAAGATTTAAAGGGACAAGAAATTCACACTGCATGGGTGTATATTATACAGATTCCTGAATTATTTCGCAAGGGACTTTTCTGAGAAGCTATGTTTTCCCGTCATTTGACGGGGGGGGGGGTTTTATTTGTGAGTAATCATGAAAGGATGGATAGACAATAGACAATGGATTGATCGGGGGGAAAAGAACACTGTTGTGCCGGTGATATTTATATGGAAATAAGGAATATTATGGTAAGGTTCACATTTTGGAATTAAAGACGGTCAAAAATTTACAAAATGGAGTGTGCAAATTTGAAAAATTGTATCTATGTACAATGTACAGTAGTTCAATTTCAAAAACAAAAGTAGATCTATATTGTTTATATATATATATACACTTTTGTGTGTTTTTCAAGAACATTTTCAGTAAAACATAAAATAAAAAAATTAAGTGTAAAGTGTCACATATATACACAAACAGAGGTACGTTTAACAGTTGTATAATTTCTGCATTCCCAGATACAGGTAAAATGTGAAACAGAGGAAAAGTAAGAAAATATTTATAAAACACTCATCAGTTATTTTGTACTATAATTCTTCACAGTCAAGGGATAAAGAAGTATATATTTACAAAAGATGAATGAGAAAATTAGTGATTGATATCAGTACACCAGTGCATAGTATACACTGAGAAATGAACAAAGTGAATGGAGAGAAAGAGAAAGAGAGAAGGGCATAAATATGCATATATATGTACATGTACGTATATACATACATACATAATATTTACATACATTAGAATATATATTATGTACATATATTTGATACATATATGTTTTTAAAGATAAAAGGGAAAATGGCTTGCGTGAACAAAAAGACGTTCATAGTTCATACTTAATAACATGATTATTATTATTATTATTTTACATAACTTACAAATAACATTATAAATTATAAATGGTCAGTCTTTGCAGTCAAAGTCAGAAATATAAAGATCAGTTTCATCATTTTGTGTATTTACAAACACAGAGACAGAGAGAGAAGAGAGAGAGAGACATAAAAGAGGAATGTACAAGTATAAACATGAAGAATTGCAATGAAATAGTCGAATGAGTGTGCAGTCACATTAAGATATTTTACATGACGGAATAATAACCCTATAGAAGTAGTTATAGTATAATATAGATACAAATTAAAATCAACTCAGTGAAAACTGAAACTTTCACTATTTAGTGTTTTGAGGGTAAGAATTAAAAACTCCTTTCATAAAGATGGTGTGTTTTTTTTTATCACACACTAACGTATCATTTAAGTATTTATAGACAATTTGGTTTCGGCATACCGTGATTTAAAATAGCGATTATTATTATTATTCAATACAAGTCGAGAAATGGGAAAAGGTGGTGAGATACACGAAATCATCATCAAAACCAGTTTAAGAGAGAGAGAGAGACAAACATACAATAAAGAACACATATGAAGTACGTACAGTCATTAGGTACGATTACGATAATAAACCCAATAAAAGGTTACGAGTAGAGGCACAAAGCATGAAACATGAAACGAATCAATTATTTTTGTAATGTGTAAAATCATCAGCATAAAATGTTTTAGATTCCAAGTACACTCATACTATAACTGATAATTATAGGTTGTATATATGAACAAACAGATGCTATTAGTATAAACTCTCTCAATTCATGAAATTATATTATGAAGAATTGTTTTAGGAGCTGGTTTAGACAGAAGGATTACCTAAAGACCTTCAAAGTACTTTCAAAACTATACATTATGTACAAAATTAACTATAATAATGTACATATATACAAAATATGCATCATTCTAGGTTAAGCTTTACAATAACAGGGACTACAAACAACTTGTAAGACATTTTGACATTCATTTAGAGTAGAAAAAGCAATCATATTACATACTACACATACACAAAGGCCAAAGTTTCAAATCAGCACCAAGACTTTTCTTATTTTCTTTTTCAAATGTTTTAGAGTCCACTGTACACTGTACAAACTTGTAGTGTACACAAACTTGTAATCTACTGCTTTATACACTAAAGACATTCTGCGGTTGAAATCAAAATTATAAGGAAGATGGGCATACGAGATATTTGTATGATGGCTGTATAAATTTTAGAAACATTAGTGTCTATATCCTACACTTTTGAGAGTGCATGTTAAAAGTGCAGCATCGATTACAAGATAGAAAACCATCAAGAGTCAAGAAATAAAAAAAGGAAAACTCTTTTGGATAGTCTCTAGCCTTTATAGCACAAGAAGGAGATACGCGACAATAATTATTTACAACAACAATAGATAACAACAAACTGTGCATATCATATCAAAACATACGTGTATGAATACACAGATAAAAGTAGCACAAACATTAAAGTGACTAGGGCTGGTTTCTAAACTCTAAATAGGTAGTATAGCATGCACGCATTAAATCTCAGAACCGTCTAAAATAATACCCATCTTTGGATCATCAACTAAACATTGAAAGGGAGAGAAATGAGAAGATTGGATCATGCAAAATGGTAAAAACTGCCTGAGAAATACCTATATGTTGTATACTAAACTTACTTTTGAAAATGATTCATATATATTATGATGTATATTATGCTTATAATAGTAAGAAGAAAAATAAATATAATAGTTTATGTATATACGTTGAGCCTGAATCTGAGCCCGATACTGATGAAATGGAATTGAGACTCCCATCCGTGGATTCCTTTGAAGACTGTTTGACCAAACGCCTTGGGCCGCCTCCGTCTAACCTCACCAAAGACCATACAAAGTCCTCACTTACCGAATTCTTTTTTTTTTAAACTTATTGATATGTTCATTATATTATATAATATAAACTTTTACAAAAACAATTTTTTTTTTCATAATATTCATGTTTTACATGTACTTATAAAATGTAAAAACACTGAGAAAATTGACAAAGAGATAGAAAGTGACAGTTATAAGAAAGAATGAAAGTAACAAAAGTACGCTACAGAAAAGCAATGAACTGTAAGAAACTTTAAAAACACAAAGAAGAAGAAAGAGTGAGAAACAGACAAAAAAAACAATAATCCGATTTTAGCTCAGTAGCTATGATATATATTATTCCTATCAGTATAAGAAGTATGGAAATTGTCTGACCTCTATAATTGATAATATATAAATATCTGATATATTGTATACTGTTTACATGAACGGTAACTCTACAGTAGATGACATGTTTATTCCTATCATAATCTCTCATACACCATACTACAATGAATGATTCGTCAAAAATAACACTACGACCAATTCAGTTGAAACATACAATTCACAACAGGTTCATAGTCCTTGAAGCCACACAGACATTTAGATCTATACATAAACACACGCACAATTTTTAAAAACAATAGATACTCCATAAATACTCCATAGTATAGAAAAAATATATAACTAGAAACTCATTATTTATAAAGATACAAAAAACATTAAGTACCAGATGAGTAAAAACAGAAAAGACGGCAATAAACTTGTAATGATACCTCAATACACTTTATATACTCGCCTTTTCCCCCATTTGAAGACAAATTTTACAAAAAACAAATGCACATATTTAACCGTGTAAAATTTAAGTCCACATTATGTATATTCTCAATTCTCAGTTATACCCATTTGCAATAAGATAGGAAATATTGCATTATTCTTACACGTGGAAACTTTTTGTATCTTAGTTTACTATACTATTATCGATTATCGGTAATAATTAAAAAATGATGACCAGCCGACCAACAAAGTATGTGTACATATGTAATTTTTGTTTGTCTCGATTTTTGGTACGTAGCTCAATGCCGGGAAGTCAAAATTTTATAACTAGAATAGACATTGACTTTCACCATCTGTTGATACATCAGCCAGTATCAGCCATACTGTAGATGAATTATGTTTGATTACTCATTATGTTGATAATTAATAGGCATTCCAATGTTGGTTTAAATTTCGGAGAAGCCAGCTCTTTCTCTTTCTCTTAATTTTATACTTGTTTGTCATTGTTATTGTCTAAAGTCAAACTTTTCACACTTAACTTTCAAATTAGGAAATACATTATGAAACCAAAAGACGTTTAATTCAAAAATTTCGAATGACGCACTACAAAAATATTATGTAATGCATCTTGTTATTTTCAGACTGGGATATGAAAGTACAATATTATATATTCCTTCCTTCCTTATATCCAGCAATAATATTATAACTGCTACAGTTGAGCAGTTGGATCAAATGGAAGTCCAAGTCAAAGTCACTTTTGAGTCATTTAAATTACATTGTTCACAGTCGACTCCAAAAAAAAAATACTGGTTGTGTATGAATCTACAAATTTGGCCGATCTATAGTGTTGCGCAGCATAATGTTGTAGAATGTGCCATAGCGATGCGCAGCTCATTCTTTAACATTATGTGGCGCCAACACTTCAGATCGGCCAAATTTCCAGATTCATACACATATATTGTATATCAACAACAGTTACAACAATAATAATTATTACTGACTACCAAAATCTAAAAATCACACTTGACAATTGTAAGGCACTTGAAAGGAATGCAAAGGATAATTTGGTACAGGAAAGGAATTATAAATGGTTTGTTTTTTCTCTTGAAATACCTTTTGTTTTTTTTTTTTAGCTCTCTTATACTTTTAGTAAATCATTTTAAAGTCCATCTACACTGTAGATTGTAGACTCTGCAGTATGAGCTACGTGTTTTGTTTTTTTGAATGAAGAATGTACCTGTCAGATGTATCTTGAGAGGCTGACATATCCTCGGAAGATATTGAAGATCCTGTATGGCTAGAAGCCAGCCTTAGATCATCCGGCAAAACTTCTTCTGAGCGATGAATACCTATTCCTGATCCCTTTGACCGGCCAAAGCCAAGTCTTCGCTTCCGCCCTAAACATGTGTTTCGAACGTTTTCACATTTTTATACTTGTATTTTTTTTTCATTAGTATTAGTACTCATTTACAAAATGTTTAATCATTCGAATCCGAATATGAATCATCATTAATACTTTTTTTTAAACTTATTCTATTTCATGTACAACAATGGAAAAAATTTGTATTTTTCATATTTTGTATCATACTAAACACTGAAAAGCCTAACTATATATATATGTATACAGCATTAAAGTATTGTACTAGAATTACTTAAGCTAATCCGACATAATGTTACGCAAGTGTTTATAATATAATATATATATATACATATGAGTCTTTTAGAAAAAGGTTGTTTTGTCGGAATTGTTTGAGTTTTAAACTCCGTTTCACGTAGACGCGTTTTAAAAATTACATTTTTCTATAAATATTTTAAATTTCTAAAATGAATTTCAGATATCATTTTTTTGTGCGTCAAAGAAAAATGAAAATGGAGTGAAAAATGACTAAATTGTCAACAAAAGATTATTTTCCTAAACGTCTCCAAGTACCAAGTACATTCGGATTCTCTTTTTTCTAAAAGACTAATATATATACATATATAGATATATACGTTTATATAATGTTTAGGATTTACATAATTTCCAATACACGAACAATGTATGTACAATGTACACACTACACACATGAGAAAGGCGAATAAATCTACACTAAAATCTGTGGATCTACACAGTAAAAATTACTAAAAATGTGAAAATAAACAGTTGTATTCAGACAAATTTTGGTCTTATTTCCCAAAACACGAGAAGAAAAACATGTGAGATTTTGTGTTTAATTCTTTTCTTGACTCGGCAAGCTGCTATACTAATTACATATGCTCTAAGGACGAATATATGCCGTTGAAGTTTAAATTTAAACTGTTAGAACAGTCACAATACAATATTATAATATCATATTAAAACTAGAAATGCATCAAATAGGCATCAAAATATTATGTATTACTGACATGGAATTCATATTTTATATAATATGATGTATAATAATTATTTTGTAGAATTTAAAGTTGTTGTATAAGCTGTACGTGTTGAGATGCTATAATATGTATATAATATATATATATATGTAAAAACTGTATTCTAACGATACATAAGTGCAATGCTGTGCCATTTTAATTTCATTACCATATAAAGTAATGCTATTAGTAATAGCTACTAGTATTTGGGCATTTTTACGCTTTACTAAAATGCGCACTGCATCATTAATTAACTATCTTTAGTGATAAATGTTCATATGTTCCTTCTTTTTATATTATACTATACTGAAGTTTAGTATGCGTGCATACGTAGCGTAATATATAGCTAACCTTTGAGAATAAGACTGTTGTATTACAATTGACGTAGAAAATGACGGTAGAAAGAGGTTATAAATTATAACTTATAATAATAATTACTTGCTAGATGAAAGAAAAATGAAAACTATTTCTATACAAAAAAAACAACTGAATTTTTAAAGGTGAAATAAAGAATACTCTTATTATTTTTTAAAACAAAAAACAAAAACTTAGAAAACTAAATATATTGATTGCAAAAAGCTGTGATAGATTGAAAAGAAGCAAAAAGAAAACATAGTTGAAAGTAATTAGATGCTTGATTGAAAAATGCAAAGCTACACCGAATTATCGTACCAGTTGCTGACAGTTGTGAAGTTGAATTTGATTTTTTACTCAAGCCCGACATATTTGCAGCCGTTAGCCGTGGACCTGTTGCAATTCGATGACCTCTTTGTCTTTCTCTTTCTAAACTATTCGGGTTCAAGTTATTGACAGCAGTGTCGCTCAAAGAACCATCTAAAATAATTAATCACACAATAACGATAACAATGTAGCTATTCCATGAAAAATGTTGTACTATTAAATAGATTGCAAAAAAGTTTTTTTTTTTTAAAAAAAAAAAACAAAAACGTTTTAAATTGTGATTTCAATGAAGGACCACTATTATTAAATACTAAATAACATCATGCATGTTATATCAAAAATAGATACTCTTTACACATTTCTATTTCTAACAAAAGTATTAAAAAAGGACATTAAAATTTTCATTAATTTTACGGACCGCAGCAATTTTTGACCTTCATATACAGTCAAAACAAAAAATATACATGAGGAAATTTTTAGGGAAAAAAAAACTGTATTTGATACCATTCGTTTGTTCAATAATCAAATATCTCATCAATAATAATTATTATTATTGGAGTTCATTTTGCATTTTCGTCGTTCAAAAAACTCCATCTTATTTTTTATGCACATAAAAATTCTACTACTAATACTATAGTACTGACCGCTACTTAGTCTAATAAAAAATTTTTGTGGCGAAAGCAGAAACATCAAATAAATTATATATTAAATATATTGTCCATACCTTATATTACCAACACTAACATACTACTGTATACTTCTGTCATCAATTATCATTATTTGCAAGTTTAGAGTTTTGTATATATTTTATACACTTGCAAGTTTACAAGCATGCCTCAACATCCGATTGAGATGTCTGGGTTGTCTAAAAGTGCGTAAATTTTCACCATCTACTTTCTCTACTCTATATTTTATTTGATCTAGAATCTAGACTTATTGTAAAAAAAAAAAATAAACTTCTACTGTACAGTATATTGGTAGTATAAGGTTCAGACACGCTATATGAATTATTTAACTAAAAGTAATAATAATTTTCATAATGTCTAAAACCCCTTAATCTTTCTAGTTTTCGTCATAATCTTTCATCACAAAATGTTACTCCTTTTTATCGTCCTTAACTATAATTTTCATGTCACTGGCACAGCTGATTACGCAGAGTATCTTTTGCGCACAAAACATTTCAACAGTTTTTCGTAGTAAAACTAAAAATTTTACAGTTTCTGTATAATATAATATACATATTATGCAGTAGAGAAAAATAACCACGACATAATTCTATACATTCATTAAATAGAATCATTAGAATAATATTATAAGATACAAAAAATGTAGCAATAATGTGCTCAATATACGATACTGTATATGCTGTATATTGAACAGTATAGTAAAGTACGTATATATGTAGTTTTAACTCGAGTCTTTTTAAAAAAGCATAATAATAATATAAGCATATATCTTTTCTTCCCAGAATGTATAAATATTATTATCAAAAACAATTTGCACATACCTGCTTTCTCTTCAGGAGCTGTTTCTGATGATAGACTTCTCGTACCCAGACTTCGTTTTGGATGTCTCATGGTATACTCACTACAGGAAGGAGTATTATTAGTTTGAGGGTTAGAATCATCATTACCAAAATCACGTTCATCAACAACATCATCAATAACTACTTTACTCATACTTTTATCATGAAAACTCTTACTACGCTTACATTTTGAATTACGTTTTAAATGTTTTGTAGTACGAGATGAAGAAATATTACTAGAATTTTCTCTACTTTTCCTACTAGTACTACTACTATTACTATTATTATTATTTCTACTATCAGTACAGGTACTATTGGCTTTCCCCCTCGTTTGTAAAATCACTTCTTTTTCACTATTGATAATTTGCTTACTTCCATCTAATTGTACATCAGCCGTTTGAGACTTGGTAGATGATTTTAATTTTTCTGAAGTAGAACTTTGTCTCTGGAGTTTTGGAGATGTTTTCTCTTTACCGTCATTGTTATAGGTTTTTGAGGTAGTAAAACCTTGAAGAACATTCTTTACCACATTTTCATCAATAGGAATTGTTGAATTTTTTCCAGGAGTATAGTTGGAAGTATTGCTATCTTTGTTTTTAATGCTCCCCTTATTATGATTACTACTATTATTCTTTGTTCCATAAACTGAACTTGTTTGTTTTTGCTGTGTAAGAGATTTTGAAAGTTCAGTATCAGTATTATTTTTATTATTCTCTTGATGTTGTTTTAATTGTCGAATTTTTTGAGGACAATGTTTTCTGCTTTTTATTTTATTAGATTCTTCTAATGATGAACTTGATGTAATATTACTACTATTTTTTCTATCCAAAGTTTTTCTTAATTTTCCTTCACGCGTGGATACAAGTCGAGTACTATCATCATCATCATTGTATTCATCATTTTCTTCATCTTCTTCTTCTTGAGCATATTGCCTTTGAGACTCTTTAATTTTGAGACTATTATGGTTAGGTGTATCTTCAATACTACCATTCCATGAATCATCTTCACTTTGAATTTGTTTTGATTTTACTAAACGTGATCGTACATCATTTATAATTTCTCGAATATTTTCTATCGTTGCTGTAAGATCTTTACTTAGTCGTCGATAAGCCTTATTCGATACTGGAACTTGATTCGGGAAATCTTTGAGTGATTCTATTGTTGCATTAATATTTTGACTGAGACGACGAACACCCAAATAATCCTTTACACCTCTTTCTTGTTCAGTAATATTGTTTCCTGTTTTGTTTATTTTGCCATGAGGAATTTGGGAATAGGCTGGATTCACTTTGTATGATTCTTGTTGTGCAAGTCCATATGATGTGAAAGAAGAAGAAGAATGATCCAAATGTGAAGGGAAATCTCCTGGTTGAATTGGGTAAGTTGGATTTGAAGAAATATTATTATTATTATTGTTACTAGTATTATTCTTTTTGTGAAAGTTTTGAAATGTTTGCCAACATCGACTTGTAATACTGGGAGGATGGCGACTTAAAATTTGTGTATTACGAGGACGATATTCATGATGATGAAAAGAATGTTCATAATAATCATAATCAGTATTATCAATTGACTGAGGAGAGAGTAAAGCCATAGCTACTGTTGGACTACTAGTACGTGCAAAACTACCTTTTGAAGAACTACTTTTAAAATGTGGTATAAAACTAAATTTATCACTATTTGAATGTCTCATAAATCTACTGCTACTATTACTACTTATTATTTTATCATCTAGTAGTAAAGGCATAGATTTGGATGTATTTAGAATTCTCTCTCTTTCTTTATAATTAAAAGGCTCGTAATTTTGAGACCATTGTTGAGAATTTGAAAAATCTAATGAAATTTTTGATCTGTTTTATATTTATGAAAAAAAAATAAATCACTCATATTAATCAACATGGCATGCATCATGCATAAATCATATATTATTATAACTTTTGTAACATATAATATTTTGTTCAGTTTGAAATGATATACTTCAAATTTCATTCAATCAAATGCTATACTTATTAATTATTTTAATGTTTCTTTTGTAAGATACTTACTATAAATACTAAAGTAAAAAATATAAAAATATAGTATTTGTGATTTCTTAACTCATTTGTTTTAAACCAAAATAGCTACTATAAAATTGAGATATTATTAGAAATTACCTTAAACGATTTGGATTTTCACTTTGAGTGGAATAAACTGATTCTGAAAATAAAAAATATCACATTTTATTG
Organism: Sminthurinus elegans; assembly: GCA_034698325.1. NCBI lineage: Eukaryota > Metazoa > Arthropoda > Collembola > Symphypleona > Katiannidae > Sminthurinus > Sminthurinus elegans. The sequence continues at coordinate 3,057 of JAQGBI010000065.1, read as the reverse complement.
CTTCAAACTATTATTGTCTACAATAATTATTGTTAAAATATGAAAAAATATATAATACATGACATATATGTTCATATATATGTAACTTTTAGTATAAATGTTTATTCAATATATTATATTATTACCTAGATCAGAGTCTCCCCATTCTCGGTCACGATCGGGTGAAAGTCCACGACCTGACCTACTAGCACCACTTTGTCCACCTTCCCCTTTTTCTCCATACGACGAAGATGCAGATAATGATGATCTCATTCGAGCTTTCATGACACCTCGAGCTCTTTCTTCGATATCCTAATAATAATAATGATAAAAGGTATAATCACTTTAATTCTGTATAAAGTCTGTTTTATATTTTTATAATATAACTGGCTTTTTAAGTAGTTAACTTCCTTTAAAAAAAAATATTAAAATTAAAACAAAAATGATCAAAATCCACTTTCACTTTCACTCGTAATCGCGCGCCTTTAACCATCAAGTGATTTGCTCACTTGATGGCTACAAGGAAATGAAAAAAACTGAAAATAACTTTTACAGTAATACTTTATTATAGAAATTTTGTACCGATAATTATTGCTCATTATAATGAGTTTAATAAAAAAAAAAAACATAAATACCTTGCTCAACATTTCTCTTCCTGGCGGAACAACGGGAAGAATTCGTTTCTTCGGTGACCCTTGAGGTGTAACGGTGGTTGAACGATGTCTTGGATGAGGTTGACCAGTATTAGAAGGTTGGAACTCATGTGGGTCCACATCTCGTACTGGCGAAATTCCTCTAGATTGACCCTGACGGCTTTCGGATCGGAACTGTGAGGATGTGACGGCAGAAAGTGAACGACGATTGGACCCAAGTAGTTCTCGACTTTGTGGAGACTGAGAATAGACGTCTCCAGAGTCCGTAGTGACTCGACGACTCAAAGGACTTAAATCACGACGTGATCGCCTCTCTACTGACATGTCATCCGGTGGAGGACTATTTTTAGTTTTGTAATAGAATTAAGGAGAAAGGGGGGAAAAAACAGAAAAATATTTTACTTATATTTCTCAATGTTCCAAAAAGTACATATATATATATATATCTATGTTGTTTTACACAACATTATATTTAAAATATTATAAAAATGTGTGTATAGATAGTTTCATAATATTATTAATTATTAACAACTAGGATAAGACGAAGTAGAAGATGAAGAAGTAGGAGAAAGAAAAAGCATTTTGAGTAAATAATGTATAACAGCAGAAAGTCTATGTGCAAAAACAACAAGAAGAAGAAGAAATTTTGAGGAAAACAACTTTTCCATTTCCCTGATGTTTCTAGATTCTAGAGGAAAACTCCCTGTGTATGTTCTGTGTCCTTCTTCCACAGAGATGAAAATAATAACAAGGAGAAGGAGGGAAGAGGAGAGAGAGAGAGTAGAAAGTAACAATATCAGAATTCAGAATCACTGATGCTTTACACCAACGAAACAAAAACTTTCTATGTGCATGTTACAATTATAGCAACAGCTCACACAGCTCATCTCCACTTTCTCTTTCTCACTTGTTTGTCTTATACACATGTTATATAATACGTATATGTACAATTGTTGTACAGACACATAACACTGTATGACTGACATATATATAAGATATAAGATATCTAAAATATACTAAAGTGTGTGTAGAAGAAGTATATTTTGTCATATACATAACTTTTCTGGTTTCCTCTTTCTTCATTATAACATAGCAAAATAACAAAAGTATGTACGACACTTTCTCTCTCTCTCTTTCCCTTTCAGTAGTCTTAAGTTGGAGAAAAGACTGACGACTGACATGAACATGACATACAGTATGACGACTGACAGCCGACACAAGTTTGCATTCCTATGGCATGAATAAAGTTTGACATTTCACCATATATACGGAATACGGACGTACGACGTACACATATCTGATCTCTTTCTCTCTCTCTCTCTATGTACTCCTATTCTTATCCCATTCTCATAATATCCCTTGTGGAGTAGTTTAGTGGAAAGAAGTGGACTACATTTCTAGTTTCTCAACAATATATATTGATATATTATTGCATAGCATTTTATATCTCTATACATTAGAATCGTATTTTATCTTTCTCCTATAGACATCCTATAGTATTATCATTATTATTATATTAGGTATCTAGATCTCAACAATAAAAACACAAGAGTAAAACTGTTAGTCTCAATATAAAACATGAGGAATTTATACACATACTTTATAACAACACAACTAAGCTACCTCTATTACGTACATACATAAATTTACATGTACAAAAAGTACAAGCATAGAAAGACACTATAAAATCTATAATAATATACTCACTCTTTAGACTAAAAAATTTCTACAATTTTTTTTTTTTTTTTTGCACAGTTTGAAAAATCTCTCAAGGAAGAAAAAAAAACTTTGATTTGATTAAGATTGTCTTTCTATCTTTCTATCTCTTTCTTTTTTATGTATTCTTTGTACTGTTTCGCGTAGTTTATGGAGAAATCTTAATCTTGTTCTTTGTTCTTTGTTCAAACTATCTCTCATGTTTTCATCTGATACTGACACGTTTGTTTTAAATATAGTTGTGATGAGCATGTCACTATATATATTATTACACAAGTAAAACGCCCGTCAACTGACGGGAAAATATAATGTCCCACAAAAATCATATCCGATGGCTCAGGAATATATAAAGTCCAGCAAAGAACTGATTTAGCCCCAAACCTGGGCAATTTGTTGGTACGCTATTTCCAAAAACAATTTTCCCGAAAGTTTTTCTTCCCGCAAACTCCAAAGAATATTCTCAAATTCAGTGTTCCCGAAAAATTATTCCCGAATAACAACATTCTCGATGTACGGAAATTATTCCCAAATTTTAATCGGTTTATCAATTCCAATGTAAAATAAACCTGTTTCTATACCTTTGAATCCGAATTTTCGGATTAAAAATAAAGTTTCATGGTTTTGGCGTTTTTACCTAACTTTACTCTTACGCGTTCTGAAAAGATTTGAAATTCTAACTTAGGTGGTATGAAACTTGAAAGAATTTGCC